>CM041777.1:478913213-479085198 GCA_023374045.1 Limonium bicolor | reverse complement strand
GACAAGCGACCAGTACTTAGTAAGTACCAAGACGGCAAGAGAAGCCAATATAGCACCACAAACCCTAATGAATTCTGAAACGAAACCTTGAAAAGGCCTAAAGGCCTGACCACTGAATAAAGAATATACCGGTCAGCAAGAGGCTAGACCTGGTAAGAATCAGCCGGCATTGAAATGCCATGAAGAGCTTACTTTTAAGACCCGAACTTCCTTTCAGAACATAAAATTTTCCAAAAACCCCCAAAGTTTTAAAACCAAACCAGTGAACCACGATAAGTTATTATAGGACCATATAAGAGGAGTTGGCAACAGAATACTTCACTTAGGCGTGACCGACACTACAAGTGTACACAAACGAGACATGGAACGACCGCACTCCAAAGGAGCTTGCGGGCCTGACAGACCAGTTATGAGTTAGTCGGGTAAGTGGTAACGTATCAATAAGATACTCCATGTATGTATACAAGTAGAGTACGGTACACGGGAAGTAGCCCACTCCATACTACGGACGAAAGAGCCAATTTAAACCAAGACAGTTGGACACCTTGAATGGTCGAAGAACATAAGGACGCTTACCAAGATAAAGGAGTCTAGAATCCAGTAAGGTGACGGACCTAAGGATATAGCGTTAATAAGTGCGAGAAGCACAGAGTATTAAGCACAGACATGAGATATGTCTCAGGAACCAAGGAGAAAATACCTAATAACTGGAATGGATACCAGTGTAAGCAATAAGATGAATACCTTAATTGATCATATCAATGTTTGATAAACGGGATAGAATTCCCACAGAATATCTCACTAAGAGAATAACGACCTAACTAAGTAGGTAAAGGAAAAGTACTAATACTCTACCCAATAACGGGAGATATTACAACCTTAAACGGGATAGTTTGAGTTATACATAGCCGCAAGGCGAAGTCGCAACCAAACATAACCATAAGTACAAGCCAGATGTAATGGCATTACTCAGTAACACCCAGGAGCAATCCGAGAAGGGTGCTGGAATCAACAGTAGTTGAACGAAACATCGTGTTGAGAACACAAGTATTTAAGCAAACACTCGGGTAGAACCCGAAGGGATCCCACGGTACACGGGATACCCTAGATTGCCAGAGGGCATCAACAAATATCAAGTTGCTTAAAGGGCCTTCCAAGTACGGAAGAGTGGTGAGACAACCATATCAAAGAGCCCATAAATACCTCCTAACCATTTAATGGCATACGGAGAAGAAGAAACCTATATAAACAGCCGCATGGAGCATGACTCGAGGCAAGGTGGCTTGTAAGCCGATAAAACCAACTACAATACGTAGATCCAAACGTTGTAAAACATATGCATAAAGGCATAAGAGTTATTGTGGAGCACGAACCCCTACCTTAGAGTGGGGATACCACTTGTTACTGTGGGGCCTAGGGAGCGGCAATTGCGTGAATCCTCCAGAGAAAGGCTACCACCTAGGTATGAAATGTGAAACCGCTAGTGCGGTGTAGTAAAACTTGAGCATGTGTATATTGCCAAGGAGTATATGAACACAAATAGTGTGTAGAAAGGCTTTGATAGCAATGGAAGGAAACCGAGAGAGCAATCGGTTGAGTAGTAAACACTGTATGTGTGCAATATGAACTGCAGAGTAAGCAGCGCGCAAGTGCGCAGAGAGACTTTAAGAATAACGTATATTGTTGAGCCAAATGAAGGGCAAGCCATCGTGTAAATGGCGAGAACACCCGGGCGGAGGCTAAAGTAGTAGCGGATGCCATAGAAATGAGAAAGACCGAGGTGCGCAGTAAGCGACCATTGTAAAAGTACATTCAAATAGTGATTAGAGTTGATGAAGAAATGCGGTAGAGAAGACATGATCATTCCTATCTCATGAGAGATTTACTGTCAAGGGTTTACGCTTCTGCACTCTGTATGACTGAGTGTTTTGGTATTGCACTTGTGCGGTAATGATCAAGTGGGAGAGCCAGGAATTGAAAAATGTCAACGAAGCCTGTTGAGTGAGAATTTAGAGAGATAACCGTGCGGCCATTGGCCAAAGATGCACAAAGAACGTGGGCAGTAACCCACAGGTCCCAGGATCGATATGTGGAAAAATGCAGAGTAGTATGAATGAAGAACTCTGGTACAGAACCAAGAAACAAACATAAACCATGAGCCACTATTAAACGAGGAAGCACTACATGCTAAGTAGTAGCTTGACCTCAACCGACAACAAGTCGGGAAAAATAAGTGAATAATCACAAAGGTATACAGTGTTATACGAAGTAGATTCCCAGAGAACTGGAGAGACAATCTGAAATTCATCGAATTCGCATACGGTAAGAGATACCAAGCGACGATTGAAATACATTGAGAACACCAAAGAGCGAGTTAAGCTCTAGTAATCAGGTCACGCAGCAGAAGCTTGTGGACCGTGATTCAGGGTTAAGTATACCTATGTCATGAACCCCTTGAAGCCTTAGAGGCTAGAACCGAACCCGGTTATGAGTTAATTAACCAATGTTCAGTGATAATATAGGGTTGGTTACGCGGGCGTAACCCCTTTTAAGGGGGGTAGGGCGAGAAAACCGCTCTTAGAGTATGTTTTACGTATTGGTGCGTAAACTACTATGTGCATAGCACAAAAAGAATTGTTTTGATGATTGGAACTCATGTTACATAACATGTCTACCCATTCATCGCGTAAGTATGAGTATTGTGCATGATGAGAGATGCGAGTAATGTGTATGTAATAAATATGAAAAGAGGAGTAGAGAAACTCTGGGGAATGAGAACCCTATAGTATATGTCTAGTGAGATTAGACATGAGATATGATGAGTATGAATCGGCATGAAACCGATGTATAACCTAAGAGGGAGTGAGTTCCCTAGGTGATTTTATTTGGGAATGATAGATGGAGTGAGTTCCACCTTTGGAGTTGTATGTTATGTGTTTTAAATTGAGCAACAGTTTGAGTAAATGAAGCCATAAGTATGGAATACCTAGGTAAAGTAGTGAAGCAATGAGAATGACAAATGACCTAAGTACTAGGAACTAGAGATTAATTGAAACTGATTGTTTCGTGAATATGACTAGAAAGAGTAAAAGATAGAAAACAAAAATGTTTGACTATCTGATTGTTTGAAACTGACGTGGGAGGTGGAACTTGATCTGCTAGCGATCAAGGGAAACCGAAACAAATTGGGGTGGAAGGATAGTTCAACACTGATGCTGATCACATCAGGGTTGGATGATTCTTGAAGCTCCCTATAAGTGGTCACAAGTAATCACGCTAAGAAAAGATACAGCTACCATAAATTTGATTTGGAGTTGTGTGATGTTTAAAAAGAATTTTCAAACAGATTTTGAAAAAGAATTTCCTTCAAGTATGAAGATGGAAATGAAAACTGGTTTGATGAAACCGCTATCACCCGCCGATGGCTGAGCCTTAAGTCTTGATGACCGTAGTTAGAACGGTGGGGCGAGTATTAGTTTTGAAACCATTACACCGTACGTGCGGCGGTCCTAAGTGACCGGTTGGGGCGGTGTCAGTGTGTGATTTTTCCAAAGGCAGCGGGACGGGGAGAGTACCCTGAGATGTTCCTGTGTTGAGTGAGTCAACCAGAGTGCCTGAGGATATGTATATGTGTAACGTTTTGATCTGAACCGAAGGGACCGTGTGCCAGAGAGAGTAAGTGCCCATTTGTCATGAAACGGACGTGAACCAGAAAGAGTAAGTGTTCAACATGACCGGTACCTGAGGGATCAGTAGTATATCACTCAACATGGATTCGAGGACTATAGTGCCTTCTTGTCTTCGGACCGATTCCATGGAGAGAGAACAAAAAGTATTTTTGATTGCTATACATGCTGTGATATGTGTGTGGTATGTGTAGTATAAAATGAGACTGACTTGTGGAGTCAGTAAGGTTATACATGTATTATAACCTTGGCATAGCGTGCCCATGAGAGTAACCATTTAGATTCACCAACTTTGAGGACAAAGTTCCTAAGGGGGGTAGATTTTAATACCCCGGATCTAAAAATGGTGATTTAATTACTCTAATGAAATTATTAAGGGCTTAATGGTGCCTAAAGTGTATTGGTAAAAGAAATAAAACCAAAAGAAAAGAGGAAACGCTTGAAAAGCGAAAAACGCTAAAATGCGCGTTAAATGAGTATAAGAGATACATGATCTCGAGAGGGTCCGAGATGGATTCCTAAGGCTTAGTTAGGCCTAATAAGTGTACGGGAATGATTCCCGAAGAAAACGAATCCAAATAATGGATTAAAATGATAACGGACTTTTAAAGCACGTTTTTCGAGGAAGCCCGAAAACGTGACTTTAAGTGGTCAAATGGACCCGTAAAAATTATGGTTGATTATATAACTATAATTAAGTATTAATGGAAGCTTAATAGCCATTAAAAATAAAGAAACGAGAAAAAATCCGAAAAACGGGCCCGGTTAGTGAATAGTGCCAAACCGGGTAAAATAACGAGCGTTTTCTGTAAGAAAACGAAAAACGCTCCAGCTTACTAATTTAGTGGGGCCGGTTTTATTTAGTGAGTCACCCACTCACACACACTCTAAGCTAGTAAATAAATAAGAAAGGAAAGAAAAGAAAAAGTAAAAGGGTGAATAGTTAATGTAATATTAGAACTCTCTCTCCCCCTCTTTTTCTTTCATTCACGATTCCTTTCCCCCCCACCAGAGCTTCTTCTTCCTTTACCTCTGTACGCTGGGCGACTCCACACAGCACACCACCTCCATCTTCAATCTCCTCTAACTTGCTCATTCCTTCACCGAATCGCACAAAATTGCCACCGTTAGACTCGTATCGGCGAGGGCTACGTTTTGTACCCCTCAAAATCTTGATTCCCCCACCTTCACTTCCATGGATGTTGGAGCTTTTGAAGCTTTAAGAGCTGATTTTAACTCTCCTCCACCTCCTTAATGTCTTAAGGTAATAATAAGTAAGAGTTTTGGCCATTTCAAGCTTGTTCTTGTAATTTGGGAAAAATTCCCTCACGTTGAATTTTTCCCCATGTTAGCCGTGAGCATCTTGCTCTTGTGGAGGGATGGAAACTCTTCCAAAGGATTGCCAAGCTGTCCATTTGGTTATTCTAAGGTAAAACCTAAGCTAAACCTTGAAAACTAGCTCCTTGGAATATATTAGGTTATGTGGAAAATATTGAAACTTACTTGTTGATGTGTGTGTGGGGATATGATTGTAGTTGGCAATCTATGCTCCTTGGTATGTTGTGAAAACAAGAAGAGAAAGAGGGAACAAGAGAAAGAAGAGGAGTGAAAACCGAGAATAAACAAGGTAATGGGCTTACCTTGCGTTGGTTTTATTTGCTTGGGGAAAACTTATGTTGGTGTTGCATAAACAACCTTGAGCTTGAATGGGTGTAGTTGTGATACTACAATGATGGTAGTTAAATGAGAATGTTTAATGTTGTTTAAGTGTGAGAAATAAGTTTGGGAATTAAGCTAGTTTATATGTGTGAACAAGGGGAATTTGAGGTGGTTTTGATGTGTAAACCAAATAGAGGAGAAGAAGTGTTTGTGAGCATGTTTAGTGTGGTGAAAGTGCTTAGTAAAGCAAGCAAGTGCTGTCAAATTTTACTTGGAAACCAAGGGTGATTAGGAGTGTGAAACCTAGGAAAAACTAGGCATGTTTCGAATATTAAAGTGAGTGGTAAATCACTTGGAATTTGGGAAGAGGAAGAGTAAGGTTCTTGGAGTAGAACTGAGAGGAAAATAAGGTCATTTGGGTGCTAGGAATGACATTAGTAAGTGAGTTTTGAATGGTTTAAAGAAGAGACCAAAATCTGTTGCAAATCTGATAGAAAAGCAAGTGGAAAACTAGTTTGTAAGTGTAAATAATTTAAGTGAAGTTAACTAGGATGGTGAGTGTATTTGGTGCTTGATTTAAGATGGTTTAAGTGAGTAAATAGGTGCTTAAACATGAGGATTATAGTTGGTGGAGATGGGGAATCAATGGGCTAAGAGAGGGCCTTGAACAGAGACAGAAACTGTCAAATTTGCAAAATCTGTAGCAGGGTCCGGGACCTAGTCCATGGACAAAGTCCCGGACCACCCCTTTATTAAGGCCGAGAGTTGCCTACCATGTTTGGTCCGGGACTTGAGTCTAGTACAAGGTCCCGGACCACTTGCTAAATTCAGCCGAGAGTAAAGATGAGTATTGGTCCGGGACTTGGCCTAGGTACAAGGTCCCGGACCATGCATTATTCTTGGCCGAGAGTTTTTTTGTGATTGGTCCGGGACTTAGGGTATGGACCAAGTCCCGGACCACCCCCAGAATTGCCCCGTGAGTGTTTTAAAGGTTGCTAATGATGGGGGTTTGAATGTTAATGATGTTATAAGATGTTAAGGCATTGTTTGGTGACATGTAAAGGCCCTAGGAAGTGTGAGAAAGTGTTAGAAGTGATTGAGAAGTGAGAACTCAAAAATAAAAGTAATACCGAGAAAACGGGATAACGGGGTAACTGCGGGAGTAACATTTTATTATGTTCCGTATGATATTAGTATTAATAATAATGTTGAAACATTATCAGAGAACCGTGCGTGACCCGAGCTCGGTGAGATGACACGGTAAAAGTAAAAACCCCGGTGAAAGGTATGATTTTCTCATGCCCCGTATGCTAACCGAGTTACTCTGATTTGTGTGTTTGTGTGCCGGCTTAATCAAGATTAAAGCATGAAAATAATCCCTTGTTTGATTATGCATGCATTGTTGTATGTTGTATGAACTAACATACTTGTATGCCGGTGTGGTCTAACATAGTGTAAAGACCGACTCATAGTGAGTAACGTTCGGCTAGAGATCCGTAGAACGGATCGATGCGTATGATAACGAAAACATGCAAACACACACAAGCTATCGATTAAAGTATAACGATAACGCAAACATATGAACTCCCTAGAACGTGAGGAGATGTACGGGTTGAGTAAATACCCGATAACGGTTAGTAAACCTTATTGAAACAATCCACGGAATAAATATGATTGGAGAGATAAATGACCTCCATCGAGAGGATTGAAGTTAGTCCAATAATGTAAACATATAAGAAAGGTAAAGGAGACCTAAGGGACTATGTGACTCCCTTGAGATACGGTCGACCTCTTATATGAGGATTTTACCCGGTATAAGAAAATATCCGAATGTACAAGCATATGATTGTGGGGGGGTAACCCTTAAACCTAAGATTACCCGAATTTAAGTAAGTTCCCAAAGTCATTAGAAACATCGAGAATGATGCTTCTAGACTAATATACATGATATTATTATAACTCCGAGAGAGAAGTGTATGGGAACGAGAGTAGTCCGAGAGTAGTCGGACCTAAGTAAAAGAGATAGGAACTAAGAGAGAGTTCCGTGAGCTAGTTGAACCTTCCCACCATGCTAGACCTAGAGTAGGGTCGAAACCGGGGAAGTAAGACTATGCTAGAGAGCCATGAGTTTTGGCTTAAGTATGTAATAAGAGTATCAAGCGTGACGTAGGAGACCTGTAGTGTCTCGAGAATCTACAAGAGCTTGAGTATGAATGACCCAAGAGTGTGGGTGAGTTATGAATAACCCAAGAGTGTGGGTGAGATAATGAGTATAAATAACCCGAGAGAAAGGGGTGAGTATATGTATGAGTAACCCGAGAGAATGGGTAAGTATAAGAATGAGTAGCCCAAGAGAATGGGTGTGTATACGAATAAGTAACCCGAGAGAGCGGGTGAGGTATTGAATAAGTAAACAAGGCATAGTGAGGAATAACCCTCAATGCCTAAGAGTAACCAGTTACCACTAACAACATTGTTATGTTAGTTAGGAATCGTGTTCCGTGATTGGATGTAGATTCCTTGTGTGATATACATATATATTGTATTGCCATGATGCATGTTGTTTGATTAAAATGAACTCCATGTATATCCGACCCAAAGTAGTCGGCGTACCGCGGTTAGCACGCGGTATATGCGAATTTCATGCGCAGCGTAAGCTGACCCCCTAGGGGGAACGTTTTTAGTGTGCAGGTACTTGAAGCTGACCACCGTTCGAGAGAGTAGGACGGGGACTGCAGTGAGCATGGGTAGTTGGATTGTAATTACTTATGCATTTGAATGAGGTGTAAGTCCGAGTATGTTATCGGCATCCGTATAATGTAGACTCGGTATAGTAAATAAGTGAAATGATTATTGTATTTGTATGAAGTACTCGGTTGTTCCAGTTCATCAGACCGTTACGGTATGTAAGGAAGGCCTGGTTAGCCACATGGGTGGCTAACGGCGTTGTTTCACCCCTCGTTGTATTTAGAGTTCCGCTGCGTGAGTAGGAGTAATCAGTAACAGTTAAGAGGTTATGACGAGATTGACGGTTGGGGTGTTACAAGTGCAGTTTTTTAATATGCAGTTTTTGCGTCTGTTCGCTACTTTGACCATTCTTTTCAATACGTTGCCGCTGTCCGTTGGCCACCAAATTTTGGTACAATGATGTGTGTATGTACTACTACATTCATACAAAATTTGGAGCACAACGAGAATCATTTGATAGTCCAAACTGTAAGCGCAAAGTGGCACGGGAGTGCAGTTTTTTAATATGCAGTTTTTGCGTCTGTTCGCTACTTTGACCATTCTTTTCAATAGGTTTCCGCTGTCCGTTGGCCACAAAATTTTGGTACAATGATGTGTGTATGTACTACTACATTCATACAAAATTTGGAGCATAACGAGAATCATTTGGTAGTCCAAACTGTAAGCGCAAAGTGGCACGGGAGTGCAGTTTTCAAATATGCAGTTTTTGCGTCTGTTCGCGACGTTGACCATTCTTTTCAATCGGTTGCCGCTGTCCGTTGGCCACCAAATTTTGGTACAATAATGTGTGTATGTAATACTACATTCATACAAAATTTGGAGCACAACGAGAATCATTTGGTGGTTCAAACTGTAAGCGCAAATTGGCACGGGAGTGCAGTGTTAAAATATGCAGTTTTTGCGTCTGTTCACGACTTTGACCATTCTTTTCAATAGGTTTCCGCTGTCCGTTGGCCACCAAATTTTGGTACAATGATGTGTGTATGTACTACTACATTCATACAAAATTTAGAGCACAACTAGAATCATTTGGTAGTCCAAACTGTAAGCGCAAAGTGGCACGGGAGTGCAGTTTTTAAATATGCAGTTTTTGCGTCTGTTCATGACGTTGACCATTCTTTTCAATCGGTTGCCGCTGTCCGTTGGCCACCAAATATTGGTACAATGATGTGTGTATGTACTACTACATTCATACAAAATTTGGAGCACAACGAGAATCATTTGGTAGTCCAAACTCTAAGCCGAGCACGGATGGTCCTTTCTTCTCACTTCCCAAACTAGCTGTCACTTTCGTTATCGAGAATCTAGGGACACGAGACAGCCGTTTAAGTAGCCGTTGAACTAGCCGTTCTTACAACACCATACTCCAATCGATGTTGTCCTTGTACTGGATGTCATCCGTAGCACGGATGGTCCTTTCTTCTCACTTCCCAAACTAGCTGTCACTTTCGTTATCGAGAATCTAGGGACACGAGACAGCGGTTTAAGTAGCCGTTGAACTAGCCGTTTTTGCAACACCATACTCCAATCGATGTTGTCCTTGTACTGGATGTCAGCCGCAGCACGGATGGTCCTTTCTTCTCACTTCCCAAACTAGCTGTCACATTCGTTATCGAGAATCTAGGGACACGAGACAGCCGTTGAACTAGCCGTTTTTGCAACACCATACTCCAATCGATGTTGTCCTTGTACTGGATGTCAGCCGCAGCACGGATGGTCCTTTCTTCTCACTTCCCAAACTAGCTGTCACTTTCGTTATCGAGAATCTAGGGACACGAGACAGCCGTTTAAGTAGCCGTTGAACTAGCCGTTTTTGCAACACCATACTCCAATCGATGTTGTCCTTGTACTGGATGTCAGCCGCAGCACGGATGGTCCTTTCTTCTCACTTCCCAAACTAGCTGTCACTTTCGTTATCGAGAATCTAGGGACACGAGACAGCCGTTTAAGTAGCCGTTGACATAGCCGTTTTTGCAACACCATACTCCAATCGATGTTGTCCTTGTACTGGATGTCAACCGCAGCACGGATGGTCCTTTCTTTTCACTTCCCAAACTAGCTGTCACTTTCGTTATCGAGAATCTAGGGACACGAGACAGCCATTTAAGTAGCCGTTGAACTAGCCGTTTTTACAACACCATACTCCAATCGATGTTGTCCTTGTACTGGATGTCAGCTGCGGTACGGATGGTCCTTTCTTCTCACTTCTCAAACTAGCTGTCATTTTCGTTATCGAGAATCTAGGGACACGAGACAGCCGTTTAAGTAGCCGTTCAACTAGCCGTTTTTGCAACACCATACTCCAATCGATGTTGTCCTTGTACTGGATGTCAGCCGCAGCACGGATGGTCCTTTCTTCTCACTTCCCAAACTAGCTGTCACTTTCGTTATCGAGAATCTAGGGTCACGAGACAGCCGTTTAAGTAGCCGTTGAACTAGCCATTTTTGCTACACCATACTCCAATCGATGTTGTCCTTGTACTGGATGTCAGCCGCAGCACGGATGGTCCTTTCTTCTCACTTCCCAAACTAGCTGTCACTTTCGTTATCGAGAATCTAGGGACACGAGACAGCCGTTTAAGTAGCCGTTGAACTAGCCGTTTTTGCAACACCATACTCCAATCGATGTTGTCCTTGTACTGGATGTCAGCCGCAGCACGGATGGTCCTTTCTTCTCACTTCCCAAACTAGCTGTCACTTTCGTTATCGAGAATCTAGGGACACGAGACAGCCGTTTAAGTAGCCGTTGAACTAGCCGTTTTTGCAACACCATACTCCAATCGATGTTGTCCTTGTACTGGATGTCAGCCGCAGCACGGATGGTCCTTTCTTCTCACTTCCCAAACTAGCTGTCACTTTCGTTATCGAGAATCTAGGGACACGAGACAGCCGTTTAAGTAGCCGTTCAACTAGACGTTGAGTTAACCGTTTAATTAGCCGTTGAACTAGCTGTTGAGTTAACCGTTTAAGTAGCCGTTGAACTAGCCATTGAGTTAGCCGTTGAACTAGCCGTTGAGTTAGCTGTTTAAGTAGCCGTTGAACTATCCGTTTCAGCAACCGTTGCTCTAGTATTATAAAACACGGTATTGGCTTCGAACCCATTCAGTCCACACAACATTATACCAAAGCTTTGTACTTCAGTATTGAATTGTTCATATCTTACAACAAACTCTCCTCTAAAAATCAAATGGAGTTTCCTTTTAGTTTGCACATTAACTATGCTGCTACTTTCGGCCGGCATGGTGTGCAGTTTGATCGAAGGATGGGGCATAGACGCATAGAAATAAATATGCCGTATCCTAATAATCTTAGTGATCTACATCGACGAGTCATCCGTGCTCTGCAATCTATCCTTGGCAGAATAAACATAGCAACAATGGTGTATTTGGGGTTGGAAGGCGATTACGAGTGGAATTTTATACACGTACGCAATGATGCATCTGTTCAACGAATGATGGAAAACTACATGGAGTACAATGATTTCATGGCACATATTCCACTACTAGTTATCTATGATCCTGTTGAACCCGACGACGATGATTTCCAGATGCAAGAGTCAATGTACGAGATGCGACATAACATAATAGCACAACAACTTGATAGACAGAGGTCAGCGAACAATTAGGTTTTACGTAATTGTGTTACAACAATTTGTATCGGATAAGCTTTCCCCCGTCCCCAAATGGATGTCATAGAATGGATCTACACATTAATATCATATTCAAACGTTGTTTACATTCGCCACTTTGTCCATCTTTGTAAAAAAAGGAACAAAAGAGAAGTGCACAACAAATACTGTTTCAAAATGTCTGCGCAGGTAGGGGAACATACACTAAAACATACCAAGCCAAGTTATACTAACCACCACAACTTGGCCATCATCTCTAAGAGTGATGTTGTTCACCTGGTAGACATTACAATAGTGGTTGACGACAATTCTTCCCTAGAGCTAGTCAGAGAAAGGTTAGTAGCCTTACTAATCACCACAACTTCTACACCGTTTCTCAGCATGATGTCGTTGACCAAGTAGACATTAATAAATTGTCTGAGGATAATATCATCTCCGGTACAAAGCCATCCACATGTTGGTCGAAGACATCACTCTAATCTATGGTTCACTACTTGAGGAGTGGTGAGGAAATATACTATGAATTGAAATGGTGCAACGGTTGAGGAAATGAGAGATGACGACACCATTCCAAGCTGTACCCCTTTTATAATTACATTTTTTCTGCTACATTACAATAGAATACAATTCCTTATCTTGGAATATTGTCTTTGCCAAAAAAATGAAGCTTTAATTATTCCTTGCATGTG
Source organism: Limonium bicolor (assembly GCA_023374045.1). Classification (NCBI taxonomy): domain Eukaryota; kingdom Viridiplantae; phylum Streptophyta; class Magnoliopsida; order Caryophyllales; family Plumbaginaceae; genus Limonium; species Limonium bicolor. The sequence goes on along the minus strand of CM041777.1, from coordinate 479,072,788 downwards.
ATCTATCGTGTGGAATACCAACTACGGTGTTTGAAAGCAATTTTTATTCGTTTGTGGAAAACAAAAAAAAAGGTAATCACAATTGTTACAAAAGACAACGGATAAAGAATTAGATGCAGATGATGGCAGACAGGATAATCGGATAAGATTTCCCCCGTCCCCCAATGCATTTCAATTTTATTCTCACGGTATATATACTCCCTTATCCTATGCATATAAATACAACAAGGGTTTTTCTTTCACTCACATAGATAACTACCCACGTCAATTGTCATTACTATATTGCATAAGTTATCCACAGCTCTTGCTGAACTTCATCGTCGCATTTCATCAATGGAGATCCCTTGCACTATCTTGGTTGACGTTGAGCCAATCACCAACGAATCAGGTTTGTATTTTGCCACAACATATTCCACTGAGCATTTCGATTTGGATGTCGAAATGGATATTACGTTCGCCGAGTTTGACAATGCTGTAGAGACTAGGTTCAAAGAGCGTTACGGTTACAATTGTGTCGTTGAATCGATACTTCATCGATTACTGTTGTGTTCCCAGCCACGCCCTGTATGGGGGCCATTGCAAATAAAACGAGATGTTCACGTTCAAACAATGATTGAACGGTTCGTTTATAATCAACAATTTTATACTCGATTAGAATTCTATGTGGTGTATGCATTTAGGGAAGTTACCCCACCACCACGTGATAATTTCGCGAGCATATCCTTGGCAGAAGAGTATAATGAAGATTACGGTTCAGATGACAGCGAACACGAAGGTTAATATGTTGGTGGATGATGCATATCTCGTCCATTCTAAGGCATCGACAGAAGTGATATGTGGATACTCCTATGATATATGTTCTTTTTTAAAGAAAGCACGTATGAGAAGATGAATACGTATTAGTATGTCGTACTGTAATAAAACAGTGATGGATGTCATTGAATCGCTTTATGTATTTGGAATATTTCCTAAGCCAATAAAATGGTATATCAAATCAATTTTTAGTCCTTGCTTATTTAACAAATGCAAATGTAAAGATAATTCATTACTACAGACAATGGGTAAATTACATTGTTTTGTTGTGCTTGCTAAAGGCACGACCTGTCTGAGCAGGAGCATAATTGGCTAATGCAATAACATACAATGACAGTGGGGAATTAATTATAACTTGCATTCGGGCATCTTGTCCTTACATGTCCTTGTTGGCGACATAGCCCACAATGTCTTGTTTCACGCTCATAATTCTCATCCATTTCATTATGAATACGGGAGAATGTGGGGCGCCTCTAACGTTGCGCATCATTGCAGGATCAGGAACAATACGAAGTCCGGCGTATATGGGCCACTTCCCTTGATTTCCTAGTGGCACAAACTTGTTCTCGCTGTAAGCCTGTATCATCGTTTCAAGTCTGTAAACTGGATGAACGTAGTTCCTCCAGTCCAGGGCGGTAGTACAGCACACGGCCATGACATGTGAGCATGGATACTTAAACGCCTGCCATTCACCGCATTCACATTCCCTAGAGTTAATTCGCACTGCAAATTTACCTTTGTCACGCCTTAAGTTCGAATCCCCATTGTCAACCACCTCAAACACCAAATCCATAGCATCGATAACAACCACACGGTGGTAGTTGGCAAGTGTTTGGTTCTCACCTACTTTCTCCAGTAGGTGTTTGGTGAAAAACAACCCACTATTCCGTTGTGCAGTGTAAGTTTCTAAGTTATCTCGAAAGTAATCAATTAACTTGTACAAAGTGCTTTCAACAATAGCTGTTACCGGTAAGAGCCGAACCCTCTTCAACACCCCATTCATGCACTCTACCAAGTTAGTAGTCATATGGCCCCACCTTTTGCCATCATCATACGCACGTGACCACTTCTCAGGGGGCTCAAAAAAGGAGGAATTGAGGGGTGTAGAGAAAGTAAGTGATTTAATCTGTCCTGAACTATATCCCTTCTGAAATAGTAGCCTGCACAAGAAATATTATCAGATTAAATGATAAACAATATACAAAAAGATGAAGACATACAAATCTCTCACAATTACCTGTGTTGATGAGGTACTTCTTCCACTCCTTGTTTCCAAATCTTGTCTGAAAGTTTGAAGCAATATGACGGATACACAAGAAATGTTGGGCATAAGGAGGAAGCCACTACTGTTCTTCCCTCATTATTGACATTATAGCTGCGGCCCGATCCGTAATAACTGTCACATCGTTCCTAGCTCCAATGACTATGTTGCGAACACGGTCAAGAAAATATTTCCAATCATCTCTAGATTCGCTAGCAACAATAGCAAAGGCCATTGGTATTATCTTGTTGTTACCATCTTGAGCCACAGCAACCAATAATTTCCCTTTGTACTTACCGTACAGGTGGGTGGCATCTATTTGAAGTAGAGGTTTCATATACTTGAAAGCAGTGAGGCATGGCCCAAATGCCCAAAAACAACGCTTAAACCGCCTAACAGAAGTGGTCTGAGTTTCATCTTGAAACACAACAGTTGACTCTAGGTCGACATACGAATTAGGTATAGAGTGTTTGATGGTTATGATATACCTGGGTAATTCGGTAAATGACTGCTCCCAATCACCATAGACCCTTCTTATCGCTTCAACACGGCCTAACCAAGCTTTCTTGTAGCTAATCTTCCTTTTATATCTGAGCGGATCAGTTGAATCACAGTCTTCACTTGTAGAGCAGGGTTCTCTTTGATCCTTGGTATCATGACTTCAGCTATGAAATTGTAAGTCAAAAAATGATCATTACTCTCGTCTAGGGTTGGAGCACATGTGTGAGGACTAAATTTCCGTATCCGCCATTCAAATGAATTCTTTAGCAGCGCAGCTCGAAATCTGAAACTGCACCCTTGTCGGCACCTTAGGGTGTAAATTCTCCTGTTATTCTCGAGGGCAATGAAATCTACGTTTCTCTCCAAGTGATACTGTTTTACTGCAGTCACAAGAACATTTTTATCAGCAAATTCTTGCCCCACCACAAACTCTTGACCTGGCCTCCAGTATGGCAAACCGCGTCGATCAATGTCTGATGGTATCTGGCTTATGGCCTCTAAATCCACTTGCGATGAGAACGGCGCTGCAGAGTGTACGGTGTGGAGGGCCCAGCTTCATCAATCATGTCGTCGTCAGGTAAATCTTCTGGCTCCATCTCAGAATCATCATCCGAAGTCTGTAGATTTTCATCTTCGGCTTGTTGATGCAGGGAAAAATCATCATCTGTTTCATTGTCTTCCTCCGGAGAAGGGGTAGTCACATGCTCGAACTCAACTTGCACAGCCACGTTGTTCAGCAAGTCTGAATTCTTGATGAAGTTCGATATCATCAGCTTCACCCGGGAATCGCTGGTAATTTTGAGTGGAAGATAAGAGCAAGTTGGATATTTGTTCTCCAACTTTCTGCAAACCATGTCGGTGATGACATAATCTCCCCCTAACTCCAAGTCGACAAGATTTTTGACGGTATCTTTGAAGGATTGAAATGTGGAAGACTGGGGAATTTCACAATGGATAAATTTCGACCAATTGGGATTTATATGAAAATAAATACCATCTGGATTGTATTTGAGCTCTACATTTAGATACAGAGTACATGGGATATCCATCTCAAATATGTATAGCAAATAGTTGAAAGAGTGAGGAATGTGTGAAGAGAATGAAAAATAGCAACGAGATAGCAATGAAGCAGCAGAAGTTTGAAGAGCCAATCAATCATTTATATAAGCTCATACCAGAAATTCGACCGTTGGGGCGTTGTAGAGAAGCCGATAATTCATTTATCGGCTTCAGTGATGCCGATAAATGAATTATCGGCTTCTCTACAACCCCAACGGTCGAATTTTCCGTTGTAGAGAAGCCGATAATTCATTTATCGGCATCAGTTTAAAAAAAACCCGGAATCGGGAATTCCACCGCAACACACCCTTACATGGGAAATGAGGGGGCCAATCAAGGCCTACAAATAGGATAGAAAGAGTAGAATCTAGAAATACACGAGTTTGTCTGCATTCCAAAAACTACTAAATAGTAAATATATATATATATTCGTTCATATCTAGCCACCAAACCGGGCATATTGAGAGGATAAGCGGATAATAGCATACATATCCACTAGTTTTCAAAAAAAAAAAAATAGCATACATATCCACTATAGAAGAGAAATATGTCGTTGTACGTGTATATAACGACAAAGGCATTAACCTCAATTCTTTTAAGAAGGGCCTCAATTGACAGCATATAGTGTGAACATAACGACTAGACACGCAGGTGTCTCCTGATAACTCTACGACGACGGGTATAGCTGGAAACCAGAGGTGCGTGTTCACGGCAAATTCTATTGTACAACCGGTTGTACGGTGAGCATCGTACAATCGTTCATTTTAAATTCAAATATTGTTCAAGTTTTTATATTGATTGTTCATATTGATGTAAAAGTTCTATGTGTTATTGTGAAAGTTGTTCAACTTTATACGATGATTGTTCAAATTAATTGTGAAGAATGTTCAGGGATGTACATAAACATCATACAACCGGTTGTATAATAGTCGGGATTGCGTGTTCACCTACTAGATTGTTTTGCATTGGTATTTGGTAGATATCTTATATAGCTAGCTAGCTAGCTTGTATATACCTTCCAATTGTCTATCTGTAAAACAAGTTGACGTCTCAAGTGGCCTGCGTTCCGCTGTATATATGTTACATTCTCATCAGTACTCAACACGTAGATATTTATGTGTGTAGTTCCCTCTGCATTCCCAAATTATTCATCAAATTTATTACTTTTGTTAACACGGTTACATATGTGAAATGTTCACAATGGTGTAGATTCCACCTATTTTCTCTCTCCAAAATTCTTAAATAAGAATCCCACTTTTTATGACACATTAGACTCACATATGTGTATCTTTCTCTTTCATATTTTATCTTACACCTAAATAGTGATAGTTTATTGGTTGTTCACTAAGAGACAGAAGATTAAGAAACTTCGTTATTGTAATGAATAGAGTTTTTTAAGTAATAAAATATACTCCCTCCATTCATTAATATTTGTCGTTTTAGGATGTGATTCTTGTTCAAAAATATCTGTCATTCTAGCTTTTTGACACACTTCTTTCCACTTTTACCCCTACTATTCAATATAAAAGTAATTATTATCTAAATGGAAAAGTAAAAAGTAAGGGCACATGCGTCATTGTTCTACTTTTCTTAATAAGTGTGCAAGTTTCTAAAATGACAGTTATTGTTGAACGAAGAGAGTAATTTTTAGATGACATAATATCTAAAAATATATTAATAAACTTAAAACCATTGTGGATACCCTAAGAAATACAGATTTTAATCCGAAATTGCCAGCCAACTCACACATTCAGAGTCAGCTAGCAAGCTACGAGATTCATATATACAAGTGCTCGACCTTCCTCCCACCCCGCGACTCAAAAGTAAATTCAAAGATCGATGGACTGCAAGTTAATTAGGTACGTAGTGATATGCATCACAAGGAAATAATGGATCCACGAAATAAGAGAGCTTGTAAAAACTCTAAGTCAACCTTAAATTAAATAGTTAGTACCCTCTAGTATTAGTCGTTTCTTAAATGAATTTTTATAAGTATTTTTCGCATTGTAGTTCGTTCAGTTTGAGGCGGTTGGAGTTTAGATTCACCACTATAATTGAAGTAGAGCCGATCATGGTCAATATAGCCCAACCGTCCAGCCCGGCCCGCCCTATATATTAACCCAACGGGTATGGGAGGAAAAAAATGACTAGGCGGGTTTGGACAAAAAAATCAGCCTGAATTTTTTTTCGGGCCGGGTTATGGCTAAAAAATTTGCCCAGTTGATGGCCCGGCCCGGCCCGTTACCATAGTTACATTACATTATCAGTTTATTATATATGTTATAACATGGACTTCTCATTTTATGTGCATAATGTTATGAAAAAATACAAAATAAAAAAAGCGTGCATACTTTCCACGCTCCAGCCCTCCCATGTAAGCAAGCCAACTAAACAAAGTTACAAATCATCAAAACCCAATCGAGCTGACCATCTCTCATTTTATCTACGTTGCCTAGAAGCTGGAACATTCCTTACCCGAAAAAGCTTCCAACAAAATCCAAATTCTTGCCTCTCTAGGTACTACTCAGTTCCCCGGAAAACTCATTCAATCACCCACCTTTTCGGTCTCGTTCCTCTACATTCATCAATATATTAAGTTTCCGTTACTCCTCCCAAGTTTTTTCAAATTTCGCTTAGCTTTTTTCCTTTTTTTTGTCTTTCTGTTAAGTTTTCATACTCCTCTCGATTTCTACTCCTCATTTTCACCAAGTGAATCTGAAGCGGTGATGGTTGGAACTTTGAAGTATATTACTTGAACAAAGAACTAGTGTGAGTTATTGAGAAACATTGGGTGCACATTAGGATTATACTATGTAAATGTCATCGATGGTTTATTATAACTAGTTATGCTATTGGGTGCACATTTGAAGTTTTCATACTCCTCTCGTCTTTTTGTAGCACTTTGGTAGTTCTAATCATGCTTGATTTTTAAGAAAACATTTCAGACAAAGAGAAAATTGAGTTAAAACTGGACCGGGCGGGCCGGGCATTGGCACAGGTAGAAAAAAACCGGGTCTGGCCCGGCCCGGCCTGAATTTTTCTAAAACGGGCTTGGATAAATTTTTTAGGCCCGACGGGTAGAAAAATCATGATCGGCCCGGCCCTAACCCGGCCCGCCCGAATGATCAGCTCTAAATTGAACTAATGAATCCTTTTTCGTTTGGACTATTATTGTTCGGTTGCCCGTACCTAAACCAGACCGAATACCACTTTATTCGGCAACGTTTTCGTTTCATTGGATAGCTGCAGTGCCTCGCTTATGAAGTACTGACAGCATTACATCAATAGTGTGATTTGTAATTAATCAAATAGTTAAATTTTGGTATGTGATGCCCAAATCAGAATGGCCAACCGACTACGACTAATAGCTGCTGTTAGTAGTCGGTGGACATGGTACTACTTTCCAAAGCAGATGCTACTGCCAGCACCTCTCGACACAAAACAAGCTAGCTATGATACGACGGTGGTGGGTTGGGCCTTCATCAGCCCAGTTTGGTGGAGGTTAAATGGGCCTGACTCCCCTCTTGCTCTTGGTTTTATAACGTTTTGTTAATTGCCTATTACCATTCGCTGCTCGCTCCCGTCACCGCTCTCATAAACTCAAAGGGAGAGACCGAGGGAAATCAATAAGTAAAATAATCATCTTCGCTCGCCTTCTCCGCCGCCGCGAGACATTGACACTTACTCGGCAGGAGTAGAGAAAGATGAGACTCTTGACACACAACATGCTCTCTTGCAACATAAAGGGGGTCAGCAATGGATTTCCGTTGGGTATCGAAATGGTGGAAGTGGTCGCCAAGGATGTGGAGATGAACACCGAATTCCTCAAAAATATGTTCCCCAAGATCGAGTGGAAGGCTCTCGCTGGCGCTGCCAAGTCGCTGGGGTACACGGAGCTTCCTGATGAAGCCAACCCTTCATTGCTCGATTCCGAAGATTTTCTTCAAAAGTTTCACCACGCTCTCCTTGAGCTTGATCTCGTAGAGGGCGCCCTCGTTTGCCCCGAGACTGGACGGAAGTTCCCTGTTCAGAAGGGTATCCCTAATATGCTGCTTCACGAGGACGAAGTCTAAATTGGTTCTACTTAATTTAGTTTGTGCCCGGTGGTGGTCTTCTCTCTTTCATTTCGTGCACGCTTAGTTTTCTTTTTGGTATTTCATTGTACGCGCTCAGCGCAACTGGAAGAGAAGCACACTACATGTTTGATAAAATTAGTGAATGAGAGATTGGTTTTTGTAATCCTTCTGATTGTTAAGTAATAGCACTATGCCTACATTGAAGGAGAATCCAAGACTTGGTTCAAACTTGAGTTGTTTCTATTATATGTACATGCACCCCTTCAACATGACGCCAATCAGCTTGCTTTAATCGTGACCAATACAAATTGGATTAAAGCCAGCTAACATACGCGTAATGATCCAAATTATAAAAAAAAAAGAAAAAAAAACCCTCAATAAGCATCTCTATTGTACAACCTCACTCTCTCCCTATAATTTAGACAAGTATTTATCAATGCTTCGTTGATAAAGAATCACTAAACAATTTTTGACCGGTTCACTTGGCGTACGGTTATTACCTTACCTATATGTTTCACGGCTCAGCTATAGTAACTACCTTATCACTACTACAGTGTTTTTGTTGTTTACTAGTGCTATATCTTGGCGTGTAACAAGTTGGGGGTGGCACACCGAACACCCAGTCCAGCACGTTCAAGTACTTGGATCTGAAGACCTCTCTCTCTTGAGCGTAGCAATGCATGATCACTGCTGTTGACAAGCTGAATACAACCACATCAGTCCTCTTCATCCTTAGCAGTTGCGGCACCAGCCCTGCTTCGTCCATACATATGAAGAAGCTCTCAATCGCCCGGGCCAGGCAGTACAGCGAGATCTCTATCCTTCTACTCTTCTTCTCTATAGCTAAGGCCAACCCAGGCGGAAACTGCGTTTTTGTTTCATGTTTGGGTGTACCAAGCAAAAATAAAAGTGTTAAGGAAATATGGTGTTCAAATCAACAACCACCATAAGGAAAGGAATGACTGAGAGAAAGGAGCAGTATCCATACAGATCCCATTGCAATCATTGGAATGTTGCAGAACTCAAATATTCTGAACAGCACACATGTCCACATCCTGCCATCCAACAAACAGCAAATGATTCATCCTCAGCATATAACCAATGACCCATTCACCATTCAAAAGTAAAAGTATCTGAACTGCTCACTCGGGAGTCGGGATAGATATACTATGTGAAGAAGCTCGTACTATAATTGGATGGATAATCTTACCAGGCAGAAGAGCAATATGCAGATAGAAACAAACTTGACCTCGCAATGCCAAAGACACTCTTCCCCAGAATTGTATAAGGTCTGCATAAGCAAAGGGAGAAGCAAACTCACGACAAAGTCGCATAATCTTGTCAAGCATTCCTCTTTTTCTTATATAAATAAACAATAATGCTCACTCCGCCTTTCCCTCTTTGTTGAATAACAGGATCTGTTCTTAGACATAATATCATTAGTAAGCTTAACCACAGGCCCAGTTACCTACTACTTACATCTGTCCCTAACAAAGGGCCTGAGCCTGAGGCAACTGTTGACAAAACTGTGTTGTGGAGTTTAGCATCTATTAAGAGCACTGGAAAACTTGATCCCATATAATACAAGGATGAAGCAGCCAAATACTACAGTAGTGAGCCATAGCAGAAACAGTCATGACACCAAGGCACTTTCACCAATCATGATAAAAATTCAGGAGAATCACTTCATTTCTCACCTTTTCCTCAAGTCTTGACGATGAACAATCAGTGCAGGGATCAAGTACACTGGGAGATAAACTGGTAAAGCCCTTTTGTATGCTTGAAAAAGAAAGGACAATACATGTCCACTACATGACTGATTTCCATGAACCATCTGCATGGTAAGTCAAGATCAATTATCTTCCATTACATGACCCAAAAGAGATCGTGCATATGAAAAAAAAACAGCTTCTGGAATCTCAATATTGAAATTGCCATGCAGAAAAATATACAAAGATGTCTGACAAGAAACTAGAGACAATTGGAGACAGTAGAATTGACTACAAAATAACCAATAGTAATTCAAACACATGGTATACGCTACAGAGAGTTCAATTCATTGCCATTATCATCAGAGAGCAAACAAAGACATCGACTGGGATAAACACAAACAAGACAAATGGACCAAGGCCAAGGGAAACGGTTCTGAAAGGGCAAAACCAAAATATTCTAATTCAATCTCTACATTATTCCTGTAGAGGCACCCAAATCATAGGTACTCTATACATCAGCCTTATACACTTTTAGGGGTCGTTCTGCGGAAAACCTATTCAGCTTTAGTCCCGGTAGATTATCTATTAACAACTAGACTTGTCCTGTTTACAACGCTGGTTTAACTAGTCTTTCAGTATAACCTACCTCCACCATCTAGGTAGAAAATGAGGCCTGATAGAAATGAACAGTGACATGAATCCCAATGAAGAGGAACTTCTTTAAGACAGAAAAGCACATGCAAATGGGAAAGCCTTGCCATGCATAAAATCCATACCGCGCAAGGAACTTTCATTTGAGGATCTAATTTGACGTCAATGCCCAAAGCGTTGTAGTGCTGTTTAATTCCCTCCAAATTTGAGAAGGGTACGCCAGTTGCGATTTCTTTAATCCCTTGTAGAATGACCGATTCTTTGCCACCATGTTTATTGAGAAAAGACTTGTATGATGGAGGCAAAGACTCTTGCTTCAATATGTAAGCAGACCTGAAAAAGCATGCATGCACCACCTCAAACATTAGTATCTCAACATACATAATTTATGATTACAAATATCAGAATTTACAAGCCATTGGGTCATTTGTAAGGAATAGTGACCTCAAGCTAGCTAACCAAGATCCAATTAGGCAGATCTCTCACAAATTTTCATCTGCTTGAGGTGGTGCAGAAGTTTAGGGGTGGCAATTCGGGTTAATGGGTCGGGTTGAAGCTCACCCATACCCAACCCGATTAAAATTTTATTGACCCATACCCAACCAAAAATAATCGGATTACAAATTTTCAACCTATACCCAATCCATATAAAATCATTGAACCCAAACCCGACCCGTTTAACCCGTTCAAATACAAATACTTTTGTTTTTCTGCAGAATGATAAGTCGTCCATAAAAGCATTCACATGACGGTCATTTATTTTGAATCATTGTGTACCGTTTTTCCAAATATAAACATTGTGTTAAATGGGTCAATAATCTCAACTCATAGCCGTTATTTATGCGGATGAAATAATGTGGATGGGGAGTTTGCACGACTAATGATAGGCATAGTACTTAGGTTTTCAAACAATGTGTGAATGGTGGATATAGATGGCCTAGAGAATGTATTTGGATTTATAAAATAATTATTTGTGTGGATCTAACGAAGTGATAGTATTTTTGTTTGCTATTATACTAATGGTTATAGAATTAATACATATCCAAGTAAAATATATACATATTTATTTAGGGAAAATTACATCCCCCACCCATGATGTTTGGTGAAAAAACTTTGAATGTCACACTAGACCAAAATATAACACCTTAGCATCATTTATTTAAAGTTTCATCAATTTTGGACAACATTTAAGCATCTTTTAAGTTGATCAAATATTAAAAAAGTTTTTGGATGTAAAATAGAGGTAACCACATGGGTGGGCAAAGTAATTTTTAAAACCTCATGGGTGGGGTGTTTAATTTCACCAAACGTCATGGGTGGGGGATGTAATTTTTTCTTGGGAAATTTCACCAAATACCACCGAGTTTTTGCTTAATTCATGATATACCACTGTGTTTCTAAAATTACACAGGATAACACCGAGTTTTTACTTATTTCACCAGATAACACTCTATCATATATTTCGTTAACTTTTCCGTTAATATCCCTAGAAAAAAATATTAAACTACCCTATTATTAGTTAAATTAAGGTGGTATCTTATTTATCAATATGACAGTTCATTGTGAGGCAATTAATAACATGAGTATTTTGTTATTTTCTAGGAAAAATAACAAAGAAGTTAACAGAATATGGGACAGAGTGTTATCTGGTGAAATAAGTAAAAACTAAATGGTATCCTGTGTAATTTTAAAAACACAGTGGTATATCGTGAATTAAGCAAAAACTCAATGGTATTTGGTGAAATTTCCCTTTTTTCTTTAATTAAAAATTAATTAAATTAAGTAAACGGGTCAGGTTGAATTTGGGTTAGAACCCTTAACGCATACCCAACCTATATATTTAATAAGTAACACATATATATCTCATCATGCAATTCCTCATGTAGAATTGCATTCTTAACATCAAACTGAGCAAGTGGCCAATCAAAATGGGCAGCCAAAGATAAGAGAGAACAGTGTTACGTTTGGCAACTGGTATGAAAGTCTCTTGGTAGTCTATCCCATAAGTTTGAGTGTACCCCTTAGCCACAAGCCGGGCTTTGTACCGCTCAAGAGATCCATCTGCACTGTACTTGAGGTTGAAGATCCACCTACAGTCAACAATGTGTTTGTCAGGAGGTTTGGGAACAATAACCCAAGTTTGACTTTTTTCCAGAGCCTTGATTTCTTCCTCCATTGCTTTGCGCCATTCAGTGTGGTTCAATGCCTCAGAGACATTTTTGGGTATCTGAATATTACTAAAGTTTTTGACAAACAACGCATGAGATGGTGAGAAGTTGTTAAATGTCACAAAAGTAGCCAGAGGATAAATAGATTTCTTTGTGCATTGACAAACAGCTTTGCGTAGGCAATAAGGGGAGAGGAAGTATTAGTAGTATCATTATTTGAGGGGGACAATTGGTCCTGTGTCAGCCACGGTGTGGATTGGTGATCCCTCGAATATACTCGCACAATCGAAGGAGCCAAAGGCTAATCTTCGGGGGTAGTGTCAAGCAAGGGTGGTTGATCTTGTTGTGGAGGTGGTGGCATTTTCTGAGGAGCTGGTGGGGGAAGAGTAATAGTATAAGTTGGATTTTGTTGGAGAGGTTCGGTATGTGAAATAGGTGTAGGATCAGGGGTAGATGAGGAGTGTTTGTTCATGAAAGGAAGCATCAGCAGTAACATAATGCTTTCTTGTAGTGGGGTTATAGCATTTGTATCCTTTTTTAGTAGGAGAATAGCCTAAAAAGACACACTTGGTCAATCTAGGATCCAACTTCCCTCTGTGAGGTGTGTGAACATGCGTGAAGACAGTGCACCCAAACACACGTAAGTCAAGATCATCAGAAATTTTGTGTAGTGGAAAAAATGTGAAGACATTCTAGAGGAGATTTATTCTAAACTACCCGAGTAGATAGTTTGTTGATCAGATGACATGTGGTCTTAGTAGCTTCCCCTCAATACTGTTTGGACAGATGAGTTTGAAAAAGAAGGGCTCTACTCATTTCAAGAAGGTGACGGTTCTTTCGCTCAGATAACCCATTTTGTTGAGGAGTGTAAGGACAAGAAGATTCATGAATGATACCTTATGAGTGAAAATAGGAAGTGATGGTCTGATTGAAATAATTTGAAGCGTTGTCAGTGTTGAAACATTTTATGGTAGTGGAAAATTGTGTTTGAACCATGGTACAAAATATGAGAATTATAGTATTGACCTCACTTTTGTGTTTCATCAAGAATACCCACATAAACCGAGTACAGTCATCAATAAAAGTAATGAACTATCGTGCCCTTGAGATATTAGCAATAGAAGAAGGACCCCAACATCACTACGCATGAGTGCAAAAGGAATGGTGCTTCTTGTATTACTTGGAGCAAATTGTGTACGAGAGTGTTTAGAAAGTTCACACACATCACACTGAAAAGCTGAAACATCGATATTAGTAAATAGTTTGGGAAACATTGTCTTTAGGGTATGAAAAGATGGGTGACCAAAACACCTATGGTAAAGCCAAATAGTGTTGGTGGTATCTGAAGTAGTTACAAGAGCTTTTGGAACGTTGAGGGTAGCAGGTATATTGAGGTAGCACAACCCATTTTGCTACTTAGCAGTTCCAATCACCTTCCCCGTGCATTGATCTTGCAAGATACAATAAGACGGAAAGAAAACAGCAAAGCAGCCAATGTCAATAGTGAGTTTGTGTATGGAAGCAAGATTCATAACAAGCCCCGGAACATGCAAGGTTTCCTTAAGTTGAATGTTATCCGATAAGACAACATCCCCGTGTCCTGCGACAGTAGCTGATGCACCATTTGCAGTAGTAATGGTCTCAAGAGTATAGCAAGGACGATGGTGAGTAAGGAGAGAAGAAACAAATGTCATATGAGTGGTAGCTCCAGTATCCAGAATCCATTGTAGAGCAGAGGATTGGTGTGATGAATGAAGAGAATAAGGAGTTGTAAGCGAGTTACCAGATTTAGTAGACTTTTCAAGAGATCGCAACATCATGTGATATTTATCCAACTCATTAGGAGTGATAGGAGTGGTGAAGGTGTTAGAAACACCATAATCTGAAGAAGAATCTTTTGCCATGATAAGAAACCGATGTGGAGAGACTCACACAACGATAAAGACGGGTATAATAAACCCTAAGAAGAACCTGGTTGAGGCAAAACCGAATTTGGGTAGCCCTAATAGCACCAGGTGAAGAAATTGTTTTGAACCAGTTGAAGACACATAGATATTGACGGACAAAAGATCAAGTCCGTTAGAACAACTTGCACTCAAATTGCGGAGGGTGGTGCAGTCGGAGAAGGGCAACGTCAGTTGCGCTGCGCAAGCGGACAGTCGACCAGCAAGGAGGAAGAAGAGTGCCCAAAGAACGCAGTTCGCCGGAAAGGAGGTCGTCCGTCCAGTGTCGTCAGTCTGACATCGTCAGTCCGCAATTGTCAGTCTGATGTCAGTCCGACATCGTCAGTCCGCTGTAGTCAATCCGCCATCGTCAGTCCGATACTAGTTAGGGTTTGAGTTTTGAGTATAGGAGTCTAGGGTTAGGGTTTGAGCGTGTGTTGAAAAAAAAAATTGGCTCTTGATACCATGCTGTTAGAAGATACTTCTTATTGATTTATATTAACAAGAAGAATTACAACCTTAATTATAAGGAGAAGGTGACTTAAAGAATAAGCTAACTAGCCTAATTTACAAGTATACCCTTATTAAATATGTACAAGAAAAAGGATAAAAGAATAAGGCCTAAGGCCCAAAACCCATTACTTAGTTAAGTATGTCTAACAACAACTTTCTGACAAGAGCAAAGTCTAAGTTTATGGCAGTTACATATGCCACTAAGTATAGTTATACTGCACATACCCAAACCTAAATAAACTCATCAGCACACAGTAACATCTGCATCTATACTGACTGCTAATCGGCACCATGAAGTAAAGATCTAGGAGGATAAGTACAACAAGTTGACTAACTCCATATTTTTCCTGAGTGGACAGGAAGGTCGCTTTGTCATTTTCTCGGATTTTTATTTTTTGCTTAGTTCAGAACAGGATAATGGTAAAATGTTCAGCAACACCCATAATTATAATCTGGAAAGGCCATTATGAAAAGCTCAAGTGAAGAAGAGAACTTACAGAATCTGAGAAGAGGAGAGACACATGAGAAAGATATCGCCATAAGACCAGGTCAGAGGCTTGCAAAATCGCCCAAATCGTTTGCTTTTAATCCCACAGCGAGATGCTAGGACAGCTGCGCGCATAAGTATATATATAGCCAAGCTGGTATGCCTAGTATTATAACCAGTCAATAGCATTGAAGGCCCAGCAATTCCACCGGCCACAAAAGCCCTCCATTTTGCCGTTCTAGTGAAAGCACAGAAAAACATAACCATCTTAGTCTTCCATGTATAGACTGCAGGAGTTATATCCACAAGAATTAACCTGTTGGAAGCTAATAACTATTTTCTTAAGATAGAACAGCATGCAAGTCGATGTGAATTGATTTCCAACTTGAAATGGAGAAACAAGGAGTGAATTCAGCGTCGTCCGATTGAACTCAGACAGCAGCAATTCAGAAAACAAAAACCAAAGCAGCATCCTCGAACTTTTAGCTCTTATTTTATTTACTTAACAGTTAACACAAAACGCAGCAACTAAACAAAAAAGGGAAAAAAGTCTTCTTTAGAAAGCTGCACGCCACACCCATGTTTGCAATTACGTCTACTTTGCAGGAAATCGATTGACCAACAGACAGTGAAAGCAAGCCAAGTAAGCATATTTGCTTCCTGTTAAAAAGGAAAGCATTTGCATGTGGAGGAACCCCAAGGATTCTTCAGACCTCCGCAACTAGATGCAAGAGGCTTTAGAAGCTGAAAGATTACAAGATATAGAAATTAAGGCAGACAGAGGGCAAGAGTAGTGTTTGGAAGGTAGAAGTATATGAAACCACCTTCTATGTCCTCCCAAAACAGCTATCACTTCATCCACAGTCGCAAATGTACCCGCAAAAGTACCCAAAAAGAGACCGTATCTCAGGGTTTCTTTTATTGCCAATACGATATCTCCATCCACAGGTTTCCCGTGCCTGACCGTCGCCAAGTAAAACAGATCAGCAACCATAGCGACCCAACCCAACAAAAAGACAGTAGCTATGAGTAATTGGAGGAAGAGGGAAAGAGATGTACTTGGTGGAATTGCGAGGTCCACGTCGACTGAGACGCGCAAATATAGAGAAGAGAGAAAGCCCCCCTTTCAGGCCGGCGCCGATGCTGAATCCTTTCAATGATGCCAATAATATTCTCTTCACCTTCTCGCGATCCGTCTCGAAAACAGCAGAAGAGTAAGAGGATGCAAGGGAGGAAGAAGAAGAAGAGGATGGAGGCGACGGATTCAATTCTCGCCAATGTGGGCAGTGAGGAGTGTGAAATTCAGTGTCACCCGAGTCGCCAATATCCTTATCCTCATAGTTAATACAGAAGCACTCTCTGTCACCGTCATCGCGCGACTGCTCCATGGCTGGGTATCAAGCTTCCGAGAAATGCTATATTGAGTCAGACCCAATAGTCATCGGTGTACAAGTAGACGCAGGCTGTTCTGGTGCACCATAAATCGATGATCTCGGATCAGGAAAACAAGGATCTCGACCGAATTCGGAATGTTAACCCTAATAGATGCTTGCCAGGTTTACCGAGTTTTGAACCGCAAATTCTGGAGTCTAGGCAATGGTGAAAATTTTCAATCGAGGAGAAAGCGGATGTAGTCGGAGAGAAAATAACTGAACAAGGAGACAATAGAAGATGATGGGTCATGGGTGGTGGTCCGGCCGCCAAAAGTAGTTGTAGCTCCGCTGTGTGTTCTGCACTTGGCATATGGAAAGAACTAGAAATTTTTTTCGAAAATGGAAAGAACCAGAATTATTTGTCTATATGGGACGCTTTATGTTAGCAACTGCCAATTACATGCTTGTTTTCCTACTTTTGGTTGAAATTGTCAAGAAATTCTTCTGATGTGATAACATTTTACAAGGCACATTATTGTCTTACAGCAACCTTTCACCGAATCTTGTCTTAGCAATGTTTTTCAATGATTTATCATTATAATTGGTTCGTTTTAATATACTAAATGGCTATTTTCAATAGATAGCTTTACAGTACATAATTTCTTCAAATATCCTTTTTTTTTGGTATAAAGTAACCTCCCCGTTCGGTAACTAATTTATTATTTTATACTACATATTTCCTTTAAGAAAAAATAGAAGTAAAATTACCCGCGTAATCAACTGTCTATTATGGAGAAAATTTTGTGTTGTTTGAATTTTAAGATAACTGGAAACATAATACTAACAAAAAACTAGTACATATTTAGATCATTTAACATATTTAATAAAGGAATTCGTAGATTTTTTTATAACGAATTGGGTTTAATTTGCATATTAAGAAAAAATGTTTAAAATTTTGATCTTCTCAATTTATTTTCAACAAATTTCTACAGTAGACAAAAAATAGTGTTTTGTGATAAAATTACTATTTGTCTTTTTTATCAAAATAAAAATAAAGTTTTTAATGTCATTGAAATAAATATAGTTTCAATCAAAATATAAGGTAGCTAATTTCAAATTCAAATTTAGGCTCTTATTATATATTGATATGAAGAATCTTGATTTGTACCAAATAACTAATATTAAAAACACAATATTTAATAAATTTAATTGTCAAATTTTTTAAAACGTGATTTCGAATGTGGAGATTGTGTCATGTTGTAATATGGAGAAGATACATGTGTCATGTTATGGTTTGAGGAAAAATAAATAAAGGAAAAAAAAGTAGAAGAAAAATATGTATGTCTTATGTTGTGGTCGGAGGAATAATAAATAAAGAAAAAAAAGATAATATGCTACTCACGTGAGTTTTGAGGGGTTTAGGATAGAGAAATATTTTTTTTCAAAATGATATAACTTGCAAAATAAAAGTGCAAAAATAAAAAAGAAATTATACTTGTTCATCATTTTTCGTGCTCTTCAAAATAAGATCCAACATGAGTATGTTTTGATAACTTTTTGTTTTTTATTTTTTGAATGTACATATGTTTTAAGATTCATTGTGAATCTTAAGTTTAATAAAAGTGAATCAAATGTTGTTAAAAAGTGAATCAAAGGTTGTTCGAAAGTGAATCAGAGGGTTGCTTAAAAATGAATAAAAGGTTTAAAAAAGTGAATCTCATATACAGTGTAACACCCCAACTCACAAAACCATAATCATCTCATACAGGGGCGGACCCAAGCGGGGTCCCGTGGGGTCCCGGACCCCATAGCTTTTCTGATAATAAAAAAGCTGATTTTTTAAAGTATAGTTTTAATAAAATAAAATTGAGTAAAATACTGAAAGTTGATAATAATTTAGTGGTAGTTAGGTCGTAAGTTCAATTATTGTTGAACTATTTTTAGGTTTTTAATGTTATGAAACAAAATTACTTCTTTTATCTCATGTTAAAGTCTAACCTCATCAGGTAATATGTTTTAACTATTTAAAAAATGAGTCTAATTTATAAATACTACCTACTTATTTTAAATTTAAATATTACCTTAAAAATTTTAATGCTCAATAAATTTATGACCACACATTTATATACTTTCAAATATAATATATGTTAATGTCGGAAAAAAATTTGGACCCCATAAGATTTAACTTCTGGGTCCGCCACTGATCTCATAAACCTCCAATTATTCTCATTAACAACACAGCGGAAAGTCTCTACAACGTTGGTGTTACCGCCGTTAGTCGCCCACGTGACTAACTAGGCATTCTAAATACTCCAAGATCTAGATACGGTCTGATGGACCCGAATATACCGAACACGAGTATTTACATATCTCAACCGAAATACATACAACAAATACAAGTACCTCTCATCCTATACAACTTAATAACATAGACTGTCATACGAGTGTACATGCACAACTCACAGGTCAAATTTAAACCCGTAACACGTGATAAGTCGTAGACTTATCATTTTTATGTATTAGATTTAGGAGTATATTAATCTAAATAAGGTTAAATAATGAGTATTTATGTTATATTATGCATTAAAGTATTTTATTTGTACAGACTTATGTTTTATATACTTTTTATGCAAGGAACGAATTCCTAGGCAAAAATTCAAGTAATGCCGGACATGAAGTCGGATGTCTTCTGCACGGCACAAGCGTGGAGTAGAAAAGGAGGCTCTGCCGAGTATGTTGCCGGGTACTTCCCATCCGGCATATGTGAAAAGTAGGGGTGAGCATTTTGATTGGATAATTTGGATTTATCCAAAATCCAAATTAACCGAATTTTTTTTTGGATTTTTAACCAAATTTTAAAACTGAATTTAAAATTTCGGTTATTCGAATATCCAAATTATAATTCGGTTTGGATTTCGGTTTTAACCCTGTAAAATTCGGTTAACCGAATTATCCAAACTTTTTTTTAAAGAAAATCCCCAAATCTTTCCTTAATAGTTTTTTTGGTCGAATCTTTCCTTAATAGTTAATACTCTTTAAACATGACAAAGTGAATGTCAAAATTCATAACCCTATCTCGCATTGCTCCAATGCTTCAATTATATAATGTCATATTATTCTTTTTTCGTCAAATTAATTATATATAACTGGTTTTTTTGGAACATCGTTCATCGCTGCTCACCCCTAGTTTGATGTAACTAGTCTAATGTTTGAGTGAGTTCTTTCTGTTTCTGTTGTGATGAATTGACAACTAGGGAATTCACAATTTTCTAGCAGCTTATGGTTATTAATGCTGCTGATGATGAACATGAAACAAAAAAATGTGTTTGATTTTTTAAAAAAAATTCAGTTAACTAAAATCCGATTTTAAAAATCGGTTTTCGGTTTTTATTTTAAAATTTCGGTTAATTGAAATCCGAACTAAAGCAAATTTTGGATTTCGGTTCGGTTTTCGGTTTTCAACTTAAAAAAATTTCAGATTTTGGATAATTTGGATTTCGGTTAATTCGGTTTTGATCAAAATTTGGATAATTCGGTTAAAAACCGAATTAACCGAAATCCAATTTTTTTTTACAATTTGGATTTCGGTTAACCGAATTATCCAAATGCTCACCCCTAGTGAAAAGTCACCACGGTTGACCAAACGGTGGTAGTTATTTACAGTTGACGGATCCAATTGATGTCGGGTACGGTGCCGGACATTCCCTGTCCGGCATATGCAACGTTTCGCCTGGCAGTTTTGATCGTTAACGGTTACACATATTTAAGGAAAGGATGCCAGGGATTTCTGTGCTACATCCGTGTAGCAGGGAATGGAATCCCGTGCTCACCGCCAGTCATCTCAGCCATGCAGGCGTTTCGCTATCTGAGGAAAGGATGCCAGGGATTTCTGTGCTACATCCGTGAGGTTCGCAAGGATGCGAAGCTAGAGGATATCCAAGTGGTCAGAGACTTTCCCGACGTGTTTCAGGACGATGTGCCTGGGCTTCCGCTGTCAGAGAGGTGGAGTTCTCGATCGAGCTCGCACCTGAGACTCAGCTGATTTCTAAGGCCCCGTACCGGATGGCGCCTGCTGAGCTTAAGGAGCTGAAGATCCAGTTGCAGGAGATGTTGGATAAGGGCTTTATTCGCCCGAGTGTCACCTTGGGGAGCGCCCGTTCTGTTTGTCAAGAAGAAGGATGGTAGTATGTGTTTGTGCATCGACTACAGGGAGGTCAATTAGGTTACCATTAAGAATAGGTATCCTCTCCTGCGCATAGATGACTTGTTCGACCAGTTAGCTGGAGCTAAAGTGTTTTCGAAGATCGATCTGAGGTCGGGTTATCATCAGCTGAGGATTAAGGTAGACACGTGCCTAAGTCCGCCTTCAGGACTCGCTATGGACATTACGAGTTCCTAGTGATGCCATTCGGTCTGACGAATGTGCCTTCTGTATTTATGGATATGATGAACCGAGTCTTCAAGCCGTTTTTGGACCAGTTCGTCATGGTGTTTATTGATGACATCTTGGTCTATTCCAAGAGTGCTAAGGAGCACGAGGAGCACTTGAGGACCGTTCTACAGACTCTGAGAGAGAAGGAGTTGTACGCGAAGCTGAAGAAGTGTGAGTTCTGGTTGGACCAGGTAGTATTCTTGGGACATGTGGTCTCCAAGGATGGTATCTCCGTGGATCCGGAGAAGATTAGAGCGATTACAGAGTGGGCTAGGCCCACTAATGTTGGTGAGATTCGTAGCTTCCTTGGACTAGTGGGCTACTACCGTAAATTTGTGGAGGGCTTCTCCAAGTTGGTGATTCCGTTGACTCGCCTACTACAGAAGGAGGTGAAGTTCGAGTGGAGCGAGGCCTGCAAGTAGTGCTTTCAGGAGCTGAAGAAGAGATTGGCGTCTGCGTCGATTCTGACTCTTCCAGAAGGGACCGAGGGTCTATAGTTGTTCTGCGATGCATCCTACAGGGGACTTGGTCGTGTTCTGATGCAGCATGGGAAGGTAGTAGCGTATGGCTCTCGACAGCTTAAGCCATACAAGAAGAACTATCCGATCCATGACCTGGAGTTAGCTGCAGTAGTGTTTACTCTGAAGATTTGGAGGCACTACCTCTATGGAGCTTCGTGCAAGGTGTATACGGACCACAAGAGCCTCAAGTACTTGTTCACTCAGAAGGAGTTGAACTTGAGTCAGAGGAGGTGGCTGGAGTTACTGCACGACTATGATTTGGAGATCCTCTACCATCCTGGTAGAGCGAATGTTGTTGCTGGTGCGCTCAGTAGAAGGGGTCCGTCTGGAGCTATTTGTGCTTTGTCCGGTGTGCAGAGGTCTGCTCTCGAGTTGTAGCGTATGGGTATCTGGGTTGTCCGTCCAGAAAGGTCTGGGATGTTGGCAGCGTTACAGATTCAGCCTACCTTGATCGACCGGATCAAGGCCAGTCAGGAGCTCGACGCCGAGTTGTGTAAGATCAGAGAGGGGTTATCTACTGGTCAGGAGTCTGAGTTTCGGGTTTCAGAGGATGGCTGTTTGTGATTTAGAGACCGTGTTTGTGTGCCTGCAGATGATGCTCTGAGGTGGGAGATTATGCAGGAGGCTCATGGAGCCCCATACTCGGTACACCAAGAGGTGTGAAGATGTACCGGGACCTTCGAGAGACATTCTGGTGGAGCAATATGAAGAGGGACATATCTGACTTTGTATCCAGATGTCGGACCTGTCAGCAGGTCAAAGCCAAGCATCAGAGACCAGCTGGTTTACTTCAGCCTCTTTCAGTTCCGAAGTGGAAGTGGGAGAGCGTAGGCATGGACTTTGTCATGGGACTGCCTAAGACTCCGAGAGGGTTCGATGCAGTTTGGGTGATTGTGGACAGATGAAATACCCCAAATCTAAATAATATTATTAAATCACTATTTATTGGAATATAATCCAAATATGAATCATTTCACGTACGCATGCAAACCCATGCATGAAAACGTTACGTAAAAATAGTCGTTTCTCCATAAACGTTAAAACGCCTTAGAAGCATATGGTCAAACATGACCTTGTATGACCCTCTAATATTCAAACCAAATGGTCATACAATTATTATATGAATATATAAATATATTCCCTAAGCTATATTCAGTCAAAAACGCAAAATGCTCGGGAGTGCTCACGCACGCCCCTTAAAGCACGAAAAGTCCGGAGGAGTGCCGAGGTGGCACGAACTCCTATAAAATTAATTCCTTGAGTTCCTAACATCATTATTAACCATTATAAAGAGAACCCATGAAGTGGTTTCTCAAAATTCAGCAAAAACAACAGGAGGATTTCTTAGCACTCCTTTTTGCACGGGTGTGTCCCGATGGCCCGTAAATTATGTCATGGGTTGATATAACCCCATATAACCCAATGTAACATCTTAATATATGTTTATTTACCATAATAAGTGTTTACAAACACTTGTAACTCATAAAAACAATTTGTTTCCCAAAATTTCCTTAGAGCACAAAAACACACCTTCGGGTGTCACGAAAACGCGTTTTACGCAATTGCCTTGTAGTTTTTGACATGCCACGAATTGATAATCTTAAATAGGGTTAAAATTACCTTCTAAATCAGTTGGTATGACTAGTCAACAAGGCTCTCTATAGGGGCCGAAATTTAGAGCAAAAACTAGTATAAAATTTGCCTTTAAAGTTTATAAAAGGTTTAATACATAGTGACTCACCTTCCCATGTGTTGTATTACTTAATGTCAAAGTATGTAGGTCTTATTTGACCAGCAAGCTGTCGAAATTATGCAGAAGAATAAGGCCATGTGAGCTAGGAAGAAAACAAAATGTAAAAAGGCAAAAGTGGATCTAGATTCCACCTTTTTCATTTCTTAAACTTCAAATGACTTTCCATGCTTGTTCTTAGCTCATGAATGCCGATCAAATGAGCTCCATTCAGACCCTAAACCGTGCATATACAAGAGAGGAAGAAGACAAGTTATAACATTGAAAAATCAAGGAATAAAACTCACTTTTTCTTACCTTGTCTTCTAGCCAACATTATTGTCTTTCCAACTCTTGCTTAGTCACACCACATGGCCGGTTTTCATGCTGGAAAGGAGGCATTTATTGTGCCAATAAACCATGTAATAAACTAAGGAAAAGTAAAGTCATTTGACATTAAAAATTGACAAAGCAAAAATCAAATTCCAAATGCATTTTCTTACCTTATACAATTCGTGAGTCTCATTCTTCTCCTTGCCCTCTTCATCCACGAATTGGTAAGGCTCTCTCCTCTCTCTTCTAGCTTCATCTTCTTCCTTTGAAGCTCTTAAGTCCATTAATGGAGTTTTAACTTCTATCTTCATCCTTAAGGTAATTTCCTAGCATTTCTTGGCAAGACTTGAAGCAAACTCTTCCTAGCATAACAAGGAGTGTTCGGCACCAATTAGTTCTCCAAGGAGATTGTCCAAATCAACATTAATCCAAGGAGCATCTCAAGGTTATCTTAAGGTAGTTTTAATGCTTGAAAATCCTTAAAGCACATTTTTATGTGTAACCAAGTTCTACTTCTTCTAAGGTTCTTTCCTTCTCCATTTTCATGAAGGAAAATTTGTTCTTCATCCACCATTAGTGAGCCGAAAATATAAGGAGAAAAGCTTAAGGTAAATTCTTGTAAAACTACTTACAAATCTACTTAAGATCTTTGTTGAAGATCTAACTCCTAAAACTCCTTCACCACTTGCATATAACCAAAGTGGAGCATCAATATTACCTTGGAGAAAGCTTGGAGATTCAAGGAGAGCTCAAGCACTTAACCACCTTTGTTAAGAAGTAAGCTTACTAAGTAAATCTTTATGTTATAAGCTTTGTTAAGCTTCTAAAAATTATACAAAAATTATGTGCACCTCCTAGGTTAATTAAAACCGAAACTATATGGTCTTATATGCCAAAAATATAATCTATAACTTATATAGAAAATATTTACCTTAAGACACATTTTTGTGTCACAAAATTTACCTAAGTTACATACACTTGCAAGCCGAAATATCAAGGGCAAAAATGCTTATTTTTGAGCTAAGAATTTATATAAGACATTACAATAATTTTTACATGAGTTATATAACTCCTATGAATTTATGTATAATTATTATGACATATAAATCCACTTTTATATACTATATGGTCACCAAATAAATATGGCTGAATGCTTTATTTGAAAAATAGGTATTAATGACCTACTTAGGTATATAAACTTATATCACAAAGTTTGGTGAGTTAAAAATATTTTATGAGAGCTTAAATGGCTAATTAATTAAGTTATGTGGCTTAAATGTAATTTTCACAAAGTATAGTGTATTTATTGTGAAAGCCGAGAGCTAAAGGGGTATTTGGTGTAATTATAATATAATATAAGGTTAGGAATTAAGTTTATGAATTTTAGATAATTTAAACAAGCTTTAAAATAACTTTTTATAAAGTTTTGGGCTATTATGTAATTTATAAAAGTTGTTATGAAAGTTTGGAATTTAATATGTGGCGAATTCATAATTAAGAGAATTAGCAAGTTCACTTTCGAAATTTTGAGGAATTAAATATTTAAACTATAGTTTATAAGTTATTAAGTGACTATTATAAAGTTTTGGGGTGAAAATGTAATTAATGGAAAGTTCTAGACCAAAGCCGAATTAGTTTGGGTTAGTTTGGTAATTTAAGAATTCATATATATATATATTCAGCATTTGTGGAGAATTAAAATTAAAACTATAGTTTATAAGGCATTATGCAAAGTTTATAAGGTTTTGTGGTTAAATTGTAATTATGGGAAATAAAATATTATTGCCGAGAATTTAAGGGGCTAAGTTGTTATTTTTGAAAGTTATAGTACTTAAAAGTTATATACTAAAATATTAGTGTGACTATGTAATTTAGCTAAATAAGAAGTTAAAACTCTATAATATAATGAGATTAGAATTTAAATATAAAGTTCATGAATTAATGTGGTTGTTTTGTAAATAACCGAAACATAAGGGTAAGAATTTAGATTTAAATAAATATAAGTCCTATATGGATATTTTGAGGAATTAGAAGAAAGAATTTTAATTAAAGGAATTATGGAATTAGAACTATGGCTTATATGGTTATAAGAAAGTTAAAAAGAAACAATAAGTATTATTTATGACTAAAAGGAGAATAATGAGATTATAAGAATATCATGTCATTGTAAGACATTTAAATATAGTTAAGAAAACTATAAGTTGTTATGTCACTTAGACAATTAAAATAAACAACAAATATAGTACATGAATATATGAATACATATATGTACATTAAAGGATTTATAAATAAATAAAAAAGGAATAACAAATAAGTTATACATTCAATCACGAGGTAATTAAAAAAAATAAACCTCACATGAAATAACAAATACGAGATTTGTTGAAAGATCCAATAGAATTATTATATAAGGGTAACATGAATTAACCCTCTCAGTTAATCCTATTCTAGGACTTTGTTTGACCAGACGTTGACCAGGGTATAATCAACTGCAACCTACGGTGAACGGTATGGGATCCTTGCAACCTGTTTTCTACCGGATTACACCGGCTTGTGTGCTATCTGTTGTTTGAAATAACGACCAAGATAATTAATGTAAAATATTGTTTACTCTTGTGCGCTGTTGTATTACTTTATGTGCGTGAATGATGCTGACTACTACGTGTATGTCCCACGCATACAAACACTACTATACCAGTGGATTAAATACCTGCGTTTCAGTATACCGAGGACTTGTACTCGAGTCTCTCACTAACTTCACTTTATATCAAACGTCATTATCCTAAACGTGATAATTGACAATACACATTGTGTTCTTGTTTAACGTCTTTATATGACATTAACAATTCTAAACTACAAGAACGAGGAGCCCAGTTGGATCTGGCCATGCATGCTACAGGAGCTGTACCTGTCTCAGGTCGTCTCTTATCTACGTCGCGACGGAACTTTCAGTTGGGAGGAAGACTCTATTCCTCCCGGGTTTCTAATGCCCTTCAGTTTGAGGAAGACTTCATTCCTCTAGTGGGATTCTATTTCCCACGCCTCTCAGTTCAGGGTTTAACTACGTTATCTCCTGGGGTTGTTATACCCAACCTTTCAATCTTAACGAGGTCACTATACCTCCACTATTTAAGATATTCAGTTATACCTGTCAGTCTCATTGTGTGGACCGACTATCATTAAAGAATTTCAGTTCAGCTAACATGACCTTCTGTGTCTTGTTCTATGTGACATTATTGTCCTTGTATGGATACTTGTTATTATCAGACTATGCTTGTTTATAGCTTTATAAAAATGAACTGCATGTATTCGACAAAGTAGTTGGTGTGGCCCGGTAGACGATGGGCTGCACGTTTTCCATACCAGCATTGTTTGCTGAGCCCCTTTGGGGGCACCCCCATTTTTCAGGTACCTGAAGTTGAGAAGATTACCACACCGAGTGTAGGTGGGGTAGATTCAAGCTATGGGAGTCTTCTTCTAGACATTTATTTTACTTAAGTATTTTAC
Organism: Limonium bicolor; assembly: GCA_023374045.1. Taxonomy (NCBI): domain Eukaryota; kingdom Viridiplantae; phylum Streptophyta; class Magnoliopsida; order Caryophyllales; family Plumbaginaceae; genus Limonium; species Limonium bicolor. The sequence goes on along the minus strand of CM041777.1, from coordinate 479,045,709 downwards.
ATTAGAGTTTGATTCCTAGTATCTCGGATTGTATTCGTATTCAGACCGTGACTTTTGAGAATTGTATTTGGGCTTAGCCTTGTTGGTCACAAGGGTGGCCAACGGCATTGTAATACCGCCCGGTTGTTGTATTTATTTCCGCTGCAGTTGTAATTTATTTGGGAGTGATCGCCGTTCAGTTTATTGGATTTCGGGTTGGGGTGTTACAACAGACTTACGAAGAGTGCTCATTTCTTGCCCGTCAGGAAGACCTTCAGTTTGCATCGCCTAGCGCAGTTGTACTTCGATGAGATTGTGCGTTTGCATAGGGTTCCAGCTTCGATTGTGTCTGACAGAGACCCGCGCTTCGTATCTAGGTTATGGCAAAGTTTGCACCAGGCTCTGGGGACAAAGTTGTCGTTCAGCTCAGCTTATCATCCTCGGTCAGATGGGCAGACAGAGAGGACGAATCAGGTCCTGGAGGACATGCTTAGAGCATGTGTGCTCGACTTTGAAGGTAGTTGGAATCAGTATGTGGCGTTGATCGAGTTTGCTTATAATAATAGCTTCTAGTCTAGCATTGGGAAGGCCCCGTTTGAGTCTCTGTATGGCAAGAGGTGCAGATCACCCATCTGTTGGGATGATCTGAAGGAGAGAGCCGTTGTTGGTCCAGACTTGGTTGAAGATGCTGTGAGTAAGATTCAGTCCATCAGAGAGCGTCTGCTTGTGGCTCAGAGTCATTAGAAGAGTTACGCTGATCAGAGGAGGCGACCTCTAGAGTTTGAGGTAGGTGACCATATGTATCTGATGGTTTCTCCAATCCGTGGAGTTGTGCGGTTTGGGAAGAGAGGCAAGCTTAGCCCTCATTTCGTTGGCCCTTTTGAGATCCTGGAGAGGATCGGGCCGGTTGCCTACCGTTTGGCCTTGCCTCCGTCGCTAGCAGCAGTGCACAGTGTTTTCCATGTTTCCATGCTGAGGAAGTATGCTCCAGACCTGTCACATGTTATTGATTTTGGGCCGCTTCAATTAAGAGAGGACTTCACTTTTGAAGCAACGCCTTCGAGGATCCTAGCCAGAGATGTTCGTAAGCTCAGGAGTAAGACCATGTCTTTGGTCAAAGTTCAATGGTCAGGTCAGTCTGAAGAGGAGGCGACCTGGGAAGTGGAAAGTGAAGTGCGCTCTAAGTTCCCAGCCCTCTTCGAGCAGTAGGTACGTTTAATTTCAATGACGAAATTCTTTTAAGGGGGAGGTGATGTTATAACCCAAAGTTTGGTTTTAGAATTTTTTTGCATTTTATTTCGTCACCAGTGGCCTATATTAAGTTATTTCTGATTCAAGACATGGAGGTCCATTTTGATCAAGCTGGGGATGAGGAGGTCTTTTTCCTTTCTTATTTCAATTCCTGGTAAGGGTTAATAATCAGAATTTAATTACTCCCTTTAATTCCCCACATTCTTAATCACGTTCTTTTCCCCGATCAGTTGTCAAGAAACCGTCATTACACTCCTCTCTCATCGCTCTCTCTGCGCTCTCACTCTTCCTTCTTCGCTTGGTAAGTGTTGTTGTGCTAGATTGGAGATTCGAGCTTCCGTTGTGAATTCTGGTTCAGGTTAAGGTAATATATCGGTTTCTAGTTCTCTAATTCATCAGTTCCGGAGGCTTTCCTCTTTCTAATTTCCTCCGCTGTAATCTGATTTTGAATCAGCAATTGTTCCTCATCCTCTGTCGAATTCCCTTCTGCTGTTGGCACAGCGAATCTGTTATCAGAATCAAGTGAGAGGTTGGTTGCCTTTCTGCAATTACAATTCAGAGTTGGTAGTTTGTCAGTTCTGATTGAGGGTTCTTTCTCTGCATTGTTGTAAGAGATTCGGTGGCTGTTTGGGTTGCATTTTGGTCTGCGCTGCTGGGTCTGCGTTGGGTTGATTGCGTTGTTCAGATTCGAGGAACTCTTCTACTGTATCGAGGTAGGTGGCTCTCGGATTCAGCTTGTGTGTTCAGCCTTGGGGAGTTTGGATTCTGTAAATTAAATCGTTTGATTGACTTCCTGTTTGTGTTTAATTCTGTCTGATTTACTGCTGTTTCAATGGCTTAAACCCCCAAGGTTGTTTTCTGCAAACATGTGATGATTTGGTATTGTTTTGTGATTCTGTTCGTGTGGAAATCGCTTCTATAAACTGAATTTTTCGGCGCGTCTGAACTTCCGTCCGAACTTGGAAGTTTGGACACGCTTTGTTGCGCCTGGGTTTTTCGAGTTTTTCACTATGTCCCAGCTTCCGTCCGAACTTGGAAGTTCGGACACCCCGTGTTTGCGCTCTCTATTTTTCACTTTGACATGTGTCCGAACTTTGAAGCTCGTACACATGTTAGGACTTCACCACGAATCATTTTCTGAAAAACATCCGAACATCCGTCGAACTTGGATGTTCAGACACCGTGAATTTTTCCATGGATTTGAGTTCGACTTGCGTCCGAACTTCGACGTTCAGACACAAGTTCGGACATGGCACTGTTTTGGCTTTAACTTGCTCGTTTGAGCTCCGTTTTGAGTGCCGTTTGGGGTGTTGGATTCCTCTTTTCGAGTACTAACTGTTTTTGCATGCTTTAGCACATGTATAAGTGTTCCTTGATTTGAGAATCTTCAACAAGCTTCTAAACTCTAAGACTTCCGTTTGCGGGGTTGGATTCTCCTTCCGATTTCCAAGCTCTCTGCGTGCTTTCTGGTGCAATTGGTGCACATATGCTTATTTGTATTTAAGCTTCTATTTTGGGACCTAGTTATCTCTGTATCTGAACCGTGGATGGCTGGTTTAGCTATCTCGTAGCGTGCTGCGTAGGACGTCCTTTTTTTTCACGGGTGGTATCCCCATTCTGTTCACAGGTTCCCACCTGTTCTATTTACGAGTGATGTTTCCTCGTTCTGTTCATGGATTGTATCCGTTCTGTCTGTATGCTTTGATTGACTAGTGTCCCACTCTGTTCTGACTCTGTTTGTCTGACTCTGTGTAGTCCTATTATGTTGGACTTCTGCTTCTGATTTCCGTTATTGGATTATGGCTTTCTTTCTGCCTTCTTCTGATGTGATAACATTTCAATAAATGTTTTGAGCATGCTGGTTGATGATGTTGGTCATCTACTGGGCATAGTTGTATCCTCATTCCCCCACTCTTACTAACATTGCAGATTGATCAGCGAGGATCTCTTTGCTCAGCTTCTGGAGTTAGCTTTTGATTTGTTTAGTCCTTTTGAGACTTCTGCGTTTTGGTACTTGTAGCCTTTGGGCCTCTGATGTTAGTTTCTACTTTTGATTTCGGTTGAGGATTTGTATTAACATTTGGAATCTTCGACACATTGTTTATACTTATTTATACAAGTATTTTGCTTTGGGCCTTGTTCTGTTTAATTGTGTGCGATAGTTAGAGTCTTGCGTTATTAAGTAATAATACGCGGCGTGTAATACCCCTAACTCCTAGGCCAGTGTTTGGGGGTGTTACACTTTCACCCGGCATGCCACCCGGCACATGGAGATTTTGTTGCCTATAAATAGGCCGAAGGGCTGCACTTATTGATACACTTCAACACCCCTATACACTCCATTCACAACTCCAATTCCGCCTCATTCCATGTGTTGGTGTCCAAGGAAGTTCTGCCCAATCATCCACGCGAAGAGAAGGAATCTCCATTGGGTTAAGGCTATGGCCATTTCCTTATTCCTCTTGTGTTTTCTTCTTGCATTTTGTATAGATGGTTGAGTAGGAATTCCTTGTCTTCTTTGGTTAGGGACGGTTTTCCTTGTAATTACTCTTGTGATTATCAATAAAAGTTGGTAAGTTTCAACTATGATTTGGTTCCTAGTGTAAGAAGAATAAAGTTCGCTACTTGTTCTTATTTATCTTCAAAATTCCAAGAGAATTGGTTAAGGGATCTTAGTGGTTTAAAAGTTTGTTGTTATATGGATGGCAATAAGATCTAAGATTGGAATTAACCTATTTCTATTCTCCTCTTTCTTGTTTGTTTCTGGCATGAGATTTGCTGGATTCGATAATGGTCTGAGAGTGTTAGATCAATCTTGACATTTTGAACATGCTGGATGACATGCTGGATGTCGGATGTCCGGCACATTCAACACGTCTACCCCTTCCTACTCTCAAACCTGGTCGTCTTCTGCCTCTTACCTGTAAATATAATATGGATGCCCCGAGGGGCTCAGTACCTTTGCTGGTACGGTTAACGTGTAGCCCCCAAGCTAACGGGACTACGCACGACTATTTTGTCATATACATGCGATTGATTGTCTATACAACAATAATAAGTTTAATAAAACACAACGCAATCATGTGAACAATCACATCTCAAACACATTGAACGACTTAATAAGCATTCCTTAAGTTAGTGAGTTAGCTTTTAACTCCTTAAGTTAAGAAACATTTAGTTCTCGCATTCTCTCTTATCTCAAATATGTCACCCGTTCTTAATTAGGTTTGGTTGGACTTCAGTCCATTATTTATCTTTGTCGGGTCAAAAGTAACCCTAGCCAATGAGCTATTAACTCCATTGGTTTAAATAAACAATAATTCTTAAATTGGGATTTAGGTGATCCTACTGCACCATCTTAATTTGTCTCCCACCACGAATAGAAATTAGAGGTGGCTGAGTCTATTTGTTGACTCTAGGCGACAAGTCCGAAGACAAGTCTCATTTGAAGTCGTCGCTAATAAAAGATAATCGGCCTCCCCTTCAAACATGCATGACCGGACCATCTCGGATTCCTCATCCCCCAACTTCCAGTTAGTAGAAGTCTCGAAGACATTGTTTGTTAGTTAAACCTCTTTCGGTTATTGACAAACTAATATTAGGGAGTGTTCAAAGTTCTCTCGCAATTGTTTACTAAACATAGTTAGTTAGCCCTCAAAGGTAAGTTGTGTTAGTTTCATACATCACACAACAAATACAATAAACCGGTTGCATGCTTTATCTTGTTTAGTCGAAACATATAAACAAATAGCACACAAGCCGAGGGACACCTCGTTAGCAAGCAAGATATAAGAAAACCATACCGTTCACCTTCGATTGTCATTTGTCTATTCTCCTTCAGAATCCAAATACTCAAACCCTATAAGATTCATCCAATCGGGTGGTTAATTAAGTTTAATTAACCTAACTTATCTAATCACTAATGATTTCTTATTAGTAACCATTAAGTCATTGTAGTTTAATCTTAATCACTTAAGTCATTTACTTCTCATTATTTCTTAAGCTTGTTTACCCTCCTAATGGCCATTACATGCCACCAAACAAGTTCTAATCATCATCTAAAACCATCCACAATCAATTCCCCATAAATCTAAACATTACTCACATTGTTTTCTTAGGTTCTTATGTGCATATTTTCCTCACCATCATTACTCTCCCAATGGTTCACTACTAATGCCATATTTTTTTTATTTGACCCGACCGACCCTACCAAGGTCAGTCCCAGGGTTGGTCGAAGTCAGTAGGTTTGTGGGTTAAAAAAATTCAACTCAACCAACCTTCCCAAGGTTGGTCCTAAGGTCGGTCGAAGTCAGAAGACTTCGGGTTTGAAAATTTCAACTCGATCGACCCTCCCAAGGTCAGTCTTTGGGTCGGTCGGAGTCAATCCCATTTTCTATAGTTTTTAATTGACTCAAATCCTTTCCACAAGTATTCTAGCATGTGTTAACATCATTTTGTCACTTTAAAATCCTCCTAATTCATCCACAAAACTCATACTCAATTCCTTGATCATTGTACTCAAATTCCTACCAAATTACTAACATTTGCAACTTAGTTTCTTACACTTCCAAGATGTAAAATTTGCTTACAATCTTAACTATTCCAATTGTTTCCTTACAACCATTTTGACCACACCTAATGCATTATTAGTCATCTTTATCTCCTTACCCAAGCTACTCAAAGTTCCCTAGGTTATATTGCATCTACATGCACAATTTTATCTCCTTTACATTTACTACTCATCATTCCCAAACTTGTACATATTTATATGCATCCCTAATCATACTCTTAACACCTTACATCTTTTTCTCCTTCATCTTGACCATTCTAAATTCCTCTTAAACATTTACATCCTCCTCATCCAAGTCCTCTCATTACAGTCAAGGTTATACGCACTAGTTCATACCTAAACCTCTCAAGACATTTTACAACATTCTCCTCCAAAATTTTGCACAATACAATGCATACCTCATACCTCAACTTTGGTGTGATAAATCCACCCATTCAACCTCAAACTCCTTCTAATCAACACTAGGTCATTTTAACTCCCAAGAACACTTTTGCTAACTCATTTCCACTCAAATTTCCTTTAATGATTCCTAGTAAGTCCTTGGTCATATTAACTCACAAATACTCTTAAAACACCAGATTTCTACCCAAATTTTGCCATAGCTTCTCTACTATATTATCATGCCTAAATGCATAGTCTTTCTCCTCTAATCAACACAAGTTAACTAAATCCTTGGTGTATGTTCTCAAAACACCAATTGCACTCAAATAAATCAATCCACAATACATTGCATTAATCTTAAATTGCATAGCACTAAGGCTCTTAAATGACTTGTCTCTTAGGCCCTTAAATGACATGAATTTAAACACTGAATTTTAAACATTTAGAGCTTTCAACCTGCATTTACACAACATCAATCCCATGGCAAATACAAATGCTCTTGTAATACACCTTATGATTGTTTTTCTAACTCATATACCATTAGCTCTTTAGTCACAAGTTCAAAAGCTTTTTCATATTCTTTCCTAGGTTAATATAACCCATGTTTATAATGTAAGCCCTAGGCTACATTTTGTATCAATTATAGCCATCACTCCTTAAGGTTTCAAGCCTTTCTCTCATTCTCTTCCTCTTGGTTTTCTTGATTGAAAATCGACCAAGGAGTTTTGTTCCCTTGATAATATTCTAATCAATGTTCAAATAGATGTAATGAGTGCTAAGTAATATACCTAGACTCATGGAATCATTTATAGGTTACAAAGGAGTGTTTAATGCATTAAAATGAGTGTTTACCTCAAAAGTTTGGAATGAACTTTGATAAGGACTCAAGGCAAGACCTCCTCTAGTCTTTTGAAGATTGAATCAAGGCTATTACAAAGAATAAAGCAAGGCACTTCAAATGGTATTTTCGGCCATGAACAAAAAATGGAAGAAAAATGAGTTTTTGGTGCTCTTTCTTACCTTGAACCAAAGAGAGCTTAAACTAGCTCTTTAATATGGATTTTCCTCTTCAAATGGAGCTCCTTTGATGGAGTCCAACTTCTGGATTTGGAATTTTGGAAAGAGAGAATGAAAGGCCTTGGTCTAACTAGCACAAATATGTGCTTAGTTTTGGATTTGGAGCCTGGAGTTGGATTTGGCAAGCAAATGAAGATGAGGAACTTTGGGGTGCTGTAGCATATACACATTCTCTTTGGGAGGATGAAGAAGAAAACAGGTGGGGGAAGGAAAGAAATGAAGAGAAGAGAGGGGAGAGGTAAGCTAATATAAGATATTTGTTAAAAAGTAAATAGTTTTTTTTCTTACTTTTCCCTCTTCTTTTCTAAATATGCTAGAGCCTTGGTGGTGACTCACCTCTTCTAAAACCGGCCCCCTTCATTCCCTTAGATATTTATGGGCTAGTTTGACCATTTGACTAATCAACAGGGATTGAAGTCTTAATTGGGTACTATTTGGTCACTATTCATAACTAGTGCACAAATTTGTGAAATTTTTAGTTTCTCATTGATTTAGGCTTCCTAATGTGATACTAAATAGTACACATGTTGATTAAGGTATAAACTTGGTCATTTAGCCACTCAAAACCCATTTCTAAGACAATTTTTCAAAAATGTGCTTTAAGGAGTCATAAAGCACAATTTATGTTTTATCTTGTTTTTAAGCTTGGTTTTCTTGGGTAATTGGTTTAACATGTTCATTAGCATGTTAGTAAGGTCTAGGAATGACCTTAGGTCCTAACCAAGGTTTTACAAGGTCTAGAGCAAGTATTTGGTTAAATTGTCTTTATGGTGTCTTCTTGTGTTTTCTTTGTTTTAAATTGTCTACCAATATTTCTAAGGCATGTTTTAGCCTTATTAAATCATAACTTGATGTTTAATTACCATATTTAGGTTTGGGGTATTTTTTACAAAGATTGTTTAACTAAAGTGATTATGATTGTTTGACTAGTGTGAATTAGAGGTTTTAGAAAAGTGAATCAGAGGCTTTAGAAAAGTGAATCCCAAGTTGTTACAAAGTGAATCAGAGTAATAAGAAAAGTGAATCATGTAAACATAGATTGTTTAACTAAAGTGATTAATAGGTTTAAGAAATGTGAATCAGAGGTTTTTATAAACTGAATCATGGGTTTAATAAAAGTGAATCAGATGTTTAAGAAAAGTGATTCTTATAAATAGAGATTGTTTAACCAAAGTGAATACGAGATCTAAGAAAAGTGAATTACGGGTTTAAGAAAAGTGAATAAAGGTTTAATAAAAGTGAATATTTTGTTTAATACTAATAAAACTTAATCCTACCACAAACTTATGCTAGAATAGTATGAACCTTTCATTTACTGGAAGTGAATCATTCTTTGAATAAAAATGAATCATATGTTAAAGAAAAGCAAACATTTTAAAAAAAGTAAATCATTATTATGTTTAGGAAAATGTCTTCGACGTTTTTAGCTTTCTTGTGGTGGTATAGGGTGTTTAAGGGGTAGGGTAATCTTTTTGCTATTATCATTACTGACTCGACAGATTTTTAGGGTACCTCCACTACAAACCATAAAAATGCCTATGACGTTTTTAATTTTCTTATGGTGGATTTTAGAGTGTTTGGGGTAAGATTCATTTTGTAAATTCATTTTATTATTAAAGAAGATTCATTTTGCTAATAAATAAGATTCACTTTAAAAATACCTAATATATACTCCTTCTAAAAACATAAAATTTTAAGTTTACCAATACATATCCATGATGCATCGAGCCTGAAAAATGATGAAAAATGATATAATTTTTTTTAGTTTTGCACTTATATTTTGTGAGTTATAATATTTAAAGAAAACAATTATTTCTCTCTCCTACAAATGAAACCACATTCAGTCCCCACCCCCCAAACTATCATAGACACACACGCATCTCCTTTTTCTTCCTTTCTTTTTTTTTCATTTATTCCCCCAATCACCACTTGACAAGTGGCATTCTCCATGTTGTACCCTGGCGCAAGTGCCAGGGTCTCCAAACTGTTTTAAAATTATTAAGAACACAATATGCAAAAAATGTAATGGTAATTGTTTTTAAATGTCACAACAATCAAATTTTGTACCAACTAACTAATATTAAAAACATAATATTTTAATAATTTAGTTATACAATATTTGAAAACTATTGGACTTTAAAACTATTCAGAACATATTTAAATTTTTTTGTCATATAAAATATTGGATTTGAAAACTATTAAGAACATAACAATTCAAAAATTAAATGATATATGTTTAACACAATCTCATAAAAATCTTATTTATGTACTAAATAACTAATATTTAGAACATAAAATTTAAAAATTCAATGATAAGATTTTGAAAGCTATTGGATATGAAAACTATTAAGAACACAATATTTGAAAATTCAATAATAATTGTTTTGAAAATCTCATAACAATCTTATTTTTGTGTCAAATAACAAAATAATAAGAACACAATAATTTTATAATCAATGAATTTAGAAAACAATAGGAAGGAGTTCAAAATTAAAATTTTGAAGTCTTTGAGAAAAAAAAGAAACTAGTATTTTCCAACAAAATTTTTAAATCTCTTAGAAAACCGGAACTAATAGGAACAAAAACTATAAGTAATTAAGTGGTAGAAAAATAGAAATACAATCTAATATTGCTCACAAACTTTTGAAATATTTTTAAAATATGGGAATATATATTATTAAAGGCATATTAAGAAATGTTATAGACAAGTAATTTATTGTAAATAGAATCTCTATAATTTTTTTCAATATTACCATTTTATATATAATAATATGTTATTTGGAAACTAAATTAAATACAACACTTGTAAAACCTATAAGTTCAGACGATCCGACATGCAACCCTTTCTTTTTCATCATATTATCATCATTTTCATTTGTTATGATCTTTTTGATATTTCTATAGTCTTTTTGTAGACTTTCTATATGATAACTTTACAAGACTCTTTCAAACTTACGTTCACCTTTAATATTATAATACTACATTTAAAACAAACATAAAAGGCTAACCGACAGGGCAAATACTAGGATACAATTTCAAAAGTGAGAGGATTCTCAAGGGTTTGTGACTCATTGTCTTCCTTCTCTTGTTTTGCCTCAAAAACTCCTACCATGTTTCTCCTCTTCTTTTGCACCTTCCCCAAATACTTGTGTCAGGATTCTATTTGTCTTGTCTTCCCATTGTTTCTCCTCAAAAAACTTCTTCCTCAAGCCTCTTGTTCTCGGAGTTTACCCGGACAAATCTTCTTAGGATATGGGTCTCCAAATTATTAGATTTTGCATGTGGGAGTGGGGATAGTGTTTCCTTTCGATTTCATCTGCTTCCACTGTCCCTTCCTTTTTGTATTCTTACCCCTCAAAATGTGTTATCTTTCTTCCTAAGCATGTTTGATCATCTGTTGCATGCGCCAATTGATGAATTGACAGCAAGATGTGTTGAACTATCTTTCACGAAAGAGAAAGATGATATGATCACCTTGACGATTTAGTGTATTATGACTAAGTCCTCTCCTTTGAGCGTTGTCTGATAGGTAATGTCTTCTTCTCAAAGGGTATGGATGTTCGTGCGATGGAGAATACATTAGACAAAGTATTACAACTGAATGGGGAACTCAAAGTCTGGCGTGCTAGTAAGAACCTCTTTCTATTTGAGTTAAAAAGGCTGGATATGGTGCATGTAGTCCTTAATCGGGGGTCGTGATCTTTTGACAGTTCATTATTGGTTTGTCAACATGTTAACAAGACCAAAGCAACCAAAAGATCATGAATTCAGATGTTTCCCGATTTGGATTAGGATTCATGATGTCCCTTTTCTATAACATCATAAAGACTTTTCTTGAAGGCTTTGAAGTCAACTTGGTACTGTGGAGGGTGATTTTTTCGGTATGAGGGGAGGTCTATCTAAACATGATTCAGACGAAAAAGCCTAAATCCTAAAAATTGCCATTATATGGAGGGTGAAAATCCATTATTCATGGTATCCCTCAAATACCTACTATATCGTCCATCTTTTCCAAAAAGATTAAGGGGAATTCTAGTGAGCACTACACCTGCTCTCAATGGGCTCCACATGGACTTGTTCCCGAAGGGCGGAAATGACTAAAGTCACCACCTAGTTTGACCTAATAATACTAGGAATGAAAGGGAACGAGGGTTCTAAAAGTTGTTAGTTGACTATGAAATTGTTGCATATGGACATGAATTATCTTATCATACCAGAGATTCTATTTTGGTTCGTACTGGGTTACACCCCTTGGAAGTGGCAACGACCACGACTTTGGATGGTGCCCTAGGAAACCTCGGTCTTCAATTGTCGGGATTGCCTTCTTTCAAAACCTTTTTGAGGAGACTCGTTTCAAGGGCCATAAGGATAGGGATTGAGTGTGGAGTAGAGTGAAGAGAGTATTTGATGAGGATATCAAATGAATATGGAATAAATAATTGGGAAGCGCTAATGGTTTTAAGAATGGACCCAACTTGAAGTATCGGTTTGAGAACTTTGAGAAGTGTGGGTGTTGAATTTTGAGGGAGACTTTGATTGTCTTCGAGGAGTTTTTGAATTGCTTGAAGAGAATGAGAAGGGTTAATAAGAAAGGTTGAGGATGTTTCGACCTTTTCTGCAGAGCTAAGTGGTATTTCAATCTTTTGTGAAGTTGAGTGTATTTTGGTCTTTTTATAGAGCTAAACACATTTTGATCTTTCAGGGAATTTTTGAGTTTTGGCATGGTCGAGTTTTTGAGGAGATCAGGTTTTGACAGTTTCCAGGGAATGTTTAAGTATTTGTGGCATTTGACGACGGAGAGGCATTTGGATTTTTTCGAGATGATCGAGAATTGGAAGTGTTTACGGGAGTTCAAGGGTATTTTGGTCATTTTGTAATGTTCAGTTGGAATGTCAGGACTAGAATTTAAGGTTTGCAATTTTCTGGGTTTGAGGTCTTTAGGAAGCTAGGATCCCATGCAAGGATTCTGAGAGATCAAGAATTTCAAAGGAGTTAGGAATTTAAGGTTTTAGAGTGCTTTCGGAATCCCGAGAAGTTTGAAGCTGGAAGGGTTTTAGAATGTTTCGAGATTTTGAATGGAATGATGATACATGCTAAGTTATTGGTTGTCAAAATTGTCTATCTTTTATTTTTATAACCAAAATTTGTTTTATTTTTAAAAGGGTGGATGATACCGAAGGATCACCCATGTACCTCCTCGAACATGACACTTAATTAATGGTAAGCGTCGAAGCTCGAAAGATGGGGCAATGTATTTATATCGAAAACTTGGGTTTAAAGAAACACCATGAATGAAATTCTCTAGCTCAAACCGTAATAACGTCTCTAACTCTCTGGTTTAAATATTAAAAACCTAAAACATTAGAATCGAGTGGAAGGGAGTTAGACAATTCTAAAATCCCGGCTACAACTAGGAAGGCGGTCACATTCCTAGCACCCCTCCCTCATTGTAAAAATCTAGACTGCAATTAGGGGAAGTTAGTCACCCTAATGCCCCGCCTAAAGAAATCTAGATTGTGACAAGGGATGTTACTACCCCAGTGCCTCGTCTTGGATCTTTTTTTGGAAAGGAAGACAAGTGATGTCTAACCAGGAAGGAAATATTTTTGAAGATGTTAGAAATTTTCTGTCCCTTAAAAACGGTTTATTTTTTAGTTTGAAAAAAGCGTTAGAAAATTTTTGTAACCGTTCGGAATTTTAGGTTAAGAAACACTAATTTTGAGAAATATTTTTAGAAGAAAACTTTCTGTTATGTGAGAAGAACTTTCCGCATGTGTGAGAAGAGCTTTCTGTAATTTGAGAAAAAAATTTCCTGTAAAATTCCACAAATTAGTTTCTTTGAATTTGGAGATCTTGATGAAATTTGAATAAAAAAAAGTTTGAAATATGAAAAAAGATTTTTTGAAATTCGGAATTAATCTTGATATCTGAATTTTGGAGTTTTGGAATGAAAGCTGACTTTGAAAGCTTATTATGAGAAATATTTTTGGATTTTTGAAGTTTAAATTGAATTTGCAAGTGAGGTTTATACTGAACTGAATTTGGACTATTTTTGAAGTGGATTTGAATGGTTGGGCTGGATTGAACTATTGGGCCGGGCTGGAACGTTGGGCCGGGCTGGACTATTGGACCGGATTTGGATTTTGACTTGAATAGGGTTTTTGACTTGAATCAGATTTAGATTGGGCCGGGTCGGGCTTTGGGACTTGGACCGGGTTGGTTATTTAGGCAAGGCTTGGGTTTCAGGTCAGATTGGTTATTTAGGCCAGGCTTGGGTTTCAGGCCAGGATGATTATTTGGTTTGGGCTGGCGTTTTGGGCTGGGTTAGTTATTTGGGTTGGCTGGTGTTTTGGGCTGGATTGGAGTTTGGGGTCGGATGCAATTTGAACTAGTAGGCTGAACTTTAGGCTACTAGATCGAATCGAGCTGGGATAATGGGCCAGCTTTGGGCACTGAAATTGAACTAATATTATTCTTGTATGATTGTGAAGACTTGTTACCAAATGATTTTGGATTTTAAAAAGATTAAGAAAAGAATGTTAGGGTTTTTTTTTAAAAAAAATGAGTTTCTAAAGATTTTGAGAGACAATCATGATTTGATTTAGGTCTTGGGAAGCTTGAAGAGAATTTCTAATGGGAAATCTAATTGGGATGATCATGAAGTAAAATTTGAGAAGAGCTTTTATTAATAGATATTATTATTATAAGATGTGGTTTGGGGTAAGGGTGTCATCCTTACTAGGTGGGACCATGACTCGCTATTGATCAGGAGACACCCTCTATCTTAAGGCTTGGTCTTAAAGGATAATAACTAAGACTTAGCAATAATCAAAAGTACAAGGAAATAAATTGAAAATTGCAATAAAGCTAAATGTAAAGCATGAACATGTACAATGCAGGAATAAATTCAAAACGCAAGAACACATGATAAACAACAAGTCAAAATTGATAACAATGACTAATAAAAGAAACAAATTTATTCATGGTTATTGGAGAACTGGTGGAGATTCTAATAATCTAAGCATAGAATTTAGGTCTAATGTTACTGAACTCAAACCAGAAACAGACCCAAACTAAATTGCCAAATCACTTTGTTCATTTCTATTTATTCACATTCAGAGACCAAAACGAAAGTTTTAACCACAAGAATGAAGGTCAAGAACTTGGAGTCTGCTATTGCCAACCTTACACAAAAATTAAGCATAAACTAAGTCAATAATTAATTTCAATCCTGCTCCTGGTTTCTTAGTTCTCCTCTATTTTATTCTTTTCTTTGGGTGGCCATATTAGAGGTTCTACACCAGCAAACATGAAAACTGAATCTGAAAACTCCATCGGGTTATTAAACTAAAGCCCTAAATTATTACTTAGACCAAATTATGCAGAAGGGAGATTGAACTAGAAATCTATCCTTTCTTGATGTTTTTCCAATTAATGAATGAGGTAGGTGACTCCTGTTTACTTATTTATTTCTTTATCTATTACGGGAAAAGATCAAGCAGCCAGAGAACAGGCCAGAAAAGCTTTGCATTATTACCACTACATCTAAACAAATAAGGGACTAGCCAAGGTGCTCATGAACTGCTCATAAAACATCATGACAAACCTGCCTCCCGCGTTTTTCAACATCTGAACACTGAAATCCTACCGAAGCTCTTCTGAAATCCCTCAAAACATAGTCTTGGCACTCCCACGGAAGATCCAACCATCAAAACTCCATAAAATCACCACCAAGACGTGAAGAATTCCATCTGGATCACATAGTGAGAAGCCCGGGTCGAAATCCCATCTAATCAGTTTTCAACGAATGAATCGGAAAAATCCCTTCGTGAAGAGACTACTATCTACAGAGATGAAAACAAGTTAGAAATTTTATTTTCCAACTCCCCTGACTTCAACTTGCTCTCCGCATGAATTTTTTGTCGAACCGAAGCTTCCCAGTTTTAATTCAACTTTAACTAAGTTTCTGCCCTAAAACTTGTTGATTAAGTTTCATACTGATTTTGACTTCAAATTGAAATCTTTCAATCACTAACTTGTTTAGAATCTCACAAGGTACACATCCTTAAAATTTGAGCCGAAAACACCGCCACTCACAAACTGAACGATGTTGTCCAATGGCGGTCTGCAACCACGGATGCCACGTCCGAGGTCCTGGACTGCTTGTCTGAAGCCACAGACGCCCCGGATGATGGGAAGGTTTCTTTTTTAAAAAAAAATCTAGGGTTTTCAGCATATTTTCGGGCCCACAGACACCTTGTCCATGTAATTTGATAGATTAGGGCCCGTCATGGACATTAAGAAATTTGAGCTAAATCAGCCTCAAAATCCTAGTTTAGGTTATTTCAATTTTCACCTATAAATTCAGCCAATAAATGTTGAAAAAAATATAAAAACTTGCACACTTTAGGATAATCAACTTGTTATACCCAAAATTTTGACCCCACAGAAGAGAGTTTAGTAAGACACAAGGGCTATAAAGGGTAGTTTGCTTAAAGGACACAAACTCCCTGGTTGATTAGCACGTCTCAGGACATTGGCGACAACTTGGTCATCAAGAGGGTGTTTTCGTAATTTTCAGGGACCTAAGCCATCTCGTAAGCTTTCTCTCTCCTCCAAAAATGACTCAAATAAACTCAGAATGCTTTGAAATTTAAACATATGATAAAGGATTATATTTAGAGTATAATGGTTTTGAAATTTTGAATTTTCCATAATTTCCTAGTAATTTCTGAACAAATCTAACAAGAAATTGAATTGAAAAATAATCCTTTATCTAGAAATTCCAATTTTTCTTTACAAAAATCAATAATATCTTCCTTTACATGCTAGTAAAATTTCATAGCCAGAATCCATTGGGAAGTCACTTAACTAAGTCTTGGTAAACTTCATTTTTTACTGAGTTTACTCTATATTTAGTGTTGTCTATATGAGGAACCTTATGTCTTGATAAAATAAGAACTTCAAGAACCCTAAACAATTATAATACCCATCCATCTCAAAGCTCTCACATTTTTAAACTCCGAGCACCAAAATCATACCAAAAATTCACAGAAATCACCACATAAACAAGTTTTCCAACTCCCATTGCTACCACAATCATCAAATAGCCACAAAACCAACATCAAAACATGAAGAACACCACCAATCACTAGTATTCAGAAGCTCGAGTCGAATTCAATCCGGAACCGACATCAATGAGGCTTCCGAAGAATCCTGACGTGAAGGATCCCATCAATTCTAAAGGTAAAGGAGGTTAGACTTCTATTTTTCTAACTCTCCTCGACTTAATTAACCCTCGGTTAAAATTTGGGTTCAAACCGACCTTTTTTGGCTTCTAAGTTACTATTTGTTTTCGTTTCTACGCAGTAATTTGTTCATTAAGCTTCGGCTTTAATTCAAAGTTAATTTGAAAGCTATCAATCACTAACATAATGGGAATCTTTCAAGCTACGTCTTCATAAAATTTGAAATGAAAACACTGTCGATAACTGCACGAAAGCCACCATCCGTGGCTAGCCTATACCCTTAGATGACCTATCCAGGGTCCTAGACGGCCCGTCCGTGGCCGTGGACAGCCTCGGATGGTGGTAGAATTTAATTTTTCAAGTTTTTTAGGTTTTCCTAACATATGTCCGGGCCCACGGACGCTTTGTCTATGACCGCAGACTTTATGTAATTTCATTTTCCGGTAATTTCGACTTTTCTGATCATTTAGGTTAACTAGGGTCCGTGGGTTCGGACAATAGGTCTGTGGCCATGGACAAAACTAAAAATTGACCTACTTCGGCTTTTGAAACTCTAGTATGCAAGTATTTTTCACTAAAGATTTAACTCAATAAACTCTTTACATGTATGAATTTAATACTAGATCTTAAGCCATAAGTTTTGAATTGCCCCCGTGGCTAGTAATGAAATATGCCTAGCTCAAGATTTCATGATGGTAACGTCTTACCACCAATCCTCCTCAAGTTCAACATAATCCATTGCTTCCATAGAAGATTATTTTCGGTTAAATGACAAGGGTTGTCTAGCCCTTAGACTTCCAGAAGTGGGTGTGCACCCACACTACTTTCAGCCTAGGAGTTCGACGTACCAGGCACTTCCTGTTGGGTGTTAGGTTTAGGTATTTTCTTTCTAAAGTTAACATAGAGTTTTAGTGGGGTTTACAGGTTCAGATGTTGATCTTTTCTTATATGCTACTAGTTCTTGTTAGCATAATAATTTTCTAAACTTAAGATTTATCCCTACCAAAGTCTTATCATGCCCAATAGATGATGTTCCAAACTAATATTTTTACTGAACGGTATGACAACACACCATTCTCAACAGACATTCATAAAAACAAAATTGTATAAAGGAATTATTCACAAACCCAATAAGGGTTAGGAGTCGTGCCTTACTGGAATCCTCACTTCCCAATTATACCCCAATTCACCAGTTTTAAACCTATATTCTAAGTATTTCACTCGGCTTGTTTTCTCGGGTTCAGAGCGTAACTATGCTCTGATACCGATTTCTGTAACGCCCCTATTTAACATAAATGCAGTGGAAAAAAATAAACACTACTGGCGTTTACAGATCATCGGGTTGCAAACACCCGGCACCAAACCTCACCAATTACAACATATAAAATTACAAACGCTACGGTCCGAACTCGAGAAAACACAACATAAACATAACTACAAGTAAAATAGAATAAGTCTCCACAATTCCTAATTCCCATCCCAATCACTCATACTCTTCGTGGCCACCTGTATAAACAATTTCGTACCTGCAAGATGAAACCAAGCAGCCCACCCCGGGAGGGGTGAGTCAGTTCCCTGGAATGGAACTTATACAATTCTCTTAAACAATAAATTAAAACATAGCTCTTCAAATAAAACAGTAACATGAAAACAAACTCTAAAAAGTAAAACAGAGAAAAAGCACTTCAAAACAATCAAGTTATAGAGAAAAGAGAACAAGGAAAAGATACAGATAAAGAACTTTACAACCAAGTCATCCACTTACAAGGTCACACCATATAGTTAGTAAGCATCCATTGTTGATGTTAGAACCAATTCTAGTTAAAAAGAGAGACTCAGATAGTCACAAAGGACTAGGAATGATATGAATATCCATAACCCGTGGTAGACAGTTTATGATCCCAACATTTCAGAAAGTTGAATACTAGAGACAAACATACTCAAGAGTGGAATAAAGCCAATTGGGAAAGATGGCCCCCACCGCCAGTCAATTGTCCACATGGACGAGGAATATACAGTCCCCCGCTGTCACACACATCCTTTTAGGACGAGGGATATACAGCCCTTCGCTGTTACCGACCTGTTCTCAGTCATCGGTGAAGACGCGCGCATGTCACAATAAAAGACTCAGCTCATGGATGAAATGATATCCAGAGTCAAAGGAAGGATTTACCAAGATTTGACATTTTCCCATGTTGGATCGGGTGGCTAACTCAAATCAACCTAAGGTGTAAGTCTAAGGGTAGGTTTGACTCAATCGATCTCTAAAAGAGAAGAGACACTCTGGGACGAAAGAACACTCAATCGAACTGGCTAAACTCAGTGTGCGAAAGACTTAAAAAGACATGGACAAATTAATGTTAGAGACGGACTCTGTGGAACAGCAAGATACACAAATAAGTTATTTTATTCTCTGGTCAAAATAGAATAACTTACAAATGCCCACTAAGTAGAAGAGATCTACTTAGCGGTTTTTCACTCACTCACCCAACACACTTTCTGATCAGCTCAATGGTAAGTGTAGCAAAAACTAGGATCTTCCTAGGCAGATTCTATCTAGATGCACTAACTAGTTTGGTACGTATTTTCTCTCTCTGACTTACAAAATAATTTCTTTCTCTCTCTCTCTAAGCTCTAGAATGTTTCTCAAATGAAAAGCGCCAATGAAAAAAGCTATTACAATACTTATTTATACTAGCACTAGAAGCGGCAGGTCGAGGGAGTTAGTTCCATAATTGTCGGAACTAACTTAGTGGGCAACATCCTTAAGTGGTCTCCTAACTTGGGCCTCGAACTTTGGATGTGATGGGGAGGTTGTATGACCGTTGTGGTGTTGAAGCATTCACGAGTTCGCTCCTTAGTTTTCGCAACAGCATGGGAGAGTCTGTGAAGTCTCCTTAGTTGTATGGACTCTCTTGTAGTAACTCCCTCTTTGTGTTTGACTGAGGATGATTGACTCTGTCGAGGTGATTGGTTATCTCTGCAACACTCTGTTGTCCCAACAGTTTCCCCCTTGTTGCTGATGATAGCAAACCTCCGTGAATCCCGACTGAGTCAATCCTGAAATGAGAACAAAAACACAAAGAACTAGGGGAACCGACCTTGTCAAAGTTCCCCCATAATAGCAGCAGTAACAGTTGAGTTCAAAGACTCCATTGAGGTTCCCCCTTAATTGTAGAGGGGCTCCAGGCAAGTAACATAGTAGATATTGAATAGGCAGTGTAACAGGCATAATAAGGCATAGTATTGAAAGTAGTTATAGTACTAGACCACACGGTCCAGCAGCAAAAAATTTGAAAGTAGTTTTAAAGCAGCAACAAAGTCGCCCGTACACTAGATGGGATTCACCGCTTCCCCCTTTTGCTTTCATTAGAGGGAAGCCCATTAGTCACGAAAGAGTTAGTAAAAAAATTCACACACAAACCAGCAAAAAGTGTTTAGAACTTAAAAACAGCCTAAGTCCTAACACTACACACACACACGCCAATCTAAGGGTCAGGGTTGGGGTTTAGGGTTGCTTGGATGTCAAGGAGTTGATCCTGCAAGGCCGTCACATTCGTCTCGATCCCAGCAAGTCTATCCATCATCTGCGAGTGGCTCTGAGTTAGCTCAGCTGCCAAGGTGAGGAGTCGCTCCACTTTCTCCAAGAGTGGTAGGAGAGTATCTTGAGGGACTGCCTCATGAGAAGTGGAAGGACCCGCCGTCGTTGGAGTTGATGGTGGGGGCAGCAGCTTGGATTTGTCGATGGATGTTAGCCGATTCAGATAGCGGAGGTTGATGGTGTCTGCCTCGTCGATGGACTCCGGCGTGGATGTCGCCAAGGGCACCTAAAAGAACTTGAGAATGCGGGGCAGCCAAAACACATATCCCAGAGAGTGTTTTGGGGTATCAACAGACTGGGCCAAGTGATGGAGAATGATGTGGGCCAGATTGAGAGAGTGACGGTTAATGATGTAGTACATGATGGTGAGGTCCAAGCAATTGACCATAAGATTTCCTTCTTTTCGGGGTACAATGTTTTTTATGACAAGGATGTGCAGGAGTTGGTGGAGTATTGAAAGATCTCCTCGGGGTATTGGGGAGCCCATTTTTTTCTTTGAAGAGAAAAAGTGGTAGATCTTGTTTTGTGGGACCCCGGGGATTTCTGGGAGGACTCCTTTTTCATAGAAGGACAGACCGGTATGACGGACTCCAAGAATTTGGGACAGCTTTTCAAGATTGAAGAAAATGGGAGTTGAATTGACAAAAGATTGTGTGGCACCGTTTTTGATGACAAGGTTTTGATAAAAATCGACAGACTCTTAGGGATACCACTCGGTTATTTCACAGAAAAGGTGTTTCCTCCCTTGAACCTCTAGCATTGTCACTAACTCCCCCAGATTTGAAACAGAGCCCATGAAAAATCTAGAAACTTACCCCTGACGATATTTCTTTCTGCAGCAGGGTCACCAAGCATATAGCGCTGGGTGAAGGGGTCTATCTTTGCACATCGACGTTGCGGCTTGGGCGGTTTCTAGATCCTGGTGGAGTTGGCCCCAGTAGATGTGTCGTGGCTGTTGGTGGGCAACTCTTAGACTGGGGAAGATTCGCCGGAACCGGAGGAGACTAGTTGGGCCTTGACAGAAGATCGTAGGACTCGTTTGGCTGTGGGACGAGTGATGGTTTGAGCTTTTCTTTTTCGAGGTTTGGGTTTTGGAGATTGCAGAGGTGTTGGGGTTGCTGATTTTTCTTGGGATTCTTGTGGGGTTGGTGTTGGAGATTTTTTGGGCGGAGCTTGCGGTGGATCAGTGGCTTGGATTTCAGTGGTAGAGTTTGGTTGTTGAGGTGGTAGAGATGGTGGTAGGGTTTGAAGTGGTGTGACATCTTCGACATCCGTCTCAAGAATGTCGGTCTTGGCGGTAGAAGGGGGTGTTGGTTGGGGTGATGTGTCGAGGGTGGTTGGTGGTGGTATGGTAGAGTGTGTGGGGGGGATGAAGTGGCAGTGGTTTTGGTGGGAGAGTGAGTGGTGGTGGTGGTGAGTGGAGATGGGTTAGGGTTGGCCATTGATTGAAGGTACGCCTGAAGGCGGAGAGGATCTTGGAATATCTCAGCCGGGATGTTGATGCCGTTGAAATTAATGCCCGCCATTTGGAATTGGTGTAGTTTTGGGTGTAAGGTGGATGTAAGTGAGAGAGAAGGAGTAGGCTGATGGGTGATATAAAGGCTGAAGTGACTGCGGATGGTGCAGGGTTTTCGTGTGTCAGGCGAGAAAAATCAGGGGACGCGAGATTAAGGGCGTGGATTTAGGCGGGGCGGGTGTGGATAGATGACGTAGATGTATAACGCTAGTAGCATAGAGGCGTTCTAAGCAAGAAAACACAGTTCACAGATTCAAGTGCAAACAAAGACAGACTTAGTGAGACATAAAGGAGTACCTACTGATGATTGCGGTAGGGACAAGGAGATGCAACCATCTAGGTAGACGGAGTCAACCCAATTGCTGATCGAAGTGCTTCAAATCGCGCTGTGGACAGGGGTTTAGTGAAGATATCTGCAAGTTGATCTTCTGTGGGCACAAAGTCAAGTTGAATGAGCTTTTTCTCGACACAGTCTTTCAAGAAGTGAAAACGGATTTCAATATGTTTGGTTCTTGAGTGCTGGACTGAGTTTTTGGATATTTTGATTGTGCTTTTGTTGTCACAAAAGATTAGGATTGTTCTTGGGTGACATGATAATCTTGAAGTTGTTGTTTCATCCAAAGGAGTTGGGAGCAACAGGCTGCAGCAGAAACATACTCCGCCTCCACTGTAGAGAGTGCGACAGAGTTTTGTTTTTTGGAGGACCATGAAACAAGACAAAGACCCAAGAACTGTGCATTACCTGAAGTACTCTTTTGATCTTGGAGGAAAACAGCCCAATCAGAGTCACTGTATCTAGATAAAGTGATAGTAGGAGATCGAGGATACCATAGATAGAGTGTACTTGTACCTTTGAGATATCAGAAGATACGTTTGACTGCTTTGGTGCTGCTTGGAAACAGGCACAAAGACTGACTGCGTGGAGAATGTCAGGGCAACTGGTAGTCAAGTACAAGAGGGACCCTATCATTCCTCTATACTCTGTGACATTAACACCGACTCCGTCGTTATTGAGATGAAGTTTGGCAGATGTGCAGCTTGGTGTTGACATGCTTTTGACATTGCTGAGATTGTACTTGTCAAGGAGTTCCTTGATGTACTTTTGTTGATGGATTTTAATCCCGTCCCTTTCCTATTGAACTTGTAGTCCTAAGAAGAACTTTAGCTCGCCTAACTCATTCATAGAGAACTCTTGCTTCATAAGGTTAGCAAAATGGTCACAGAGGGTGTTACTTGTAGAGCCATAAATAATATCATCAATATAAATCTGTACTAGAAGTAAGTCATGTGATGAATGAAGAATGAATAGTGTTTTATCCACGTTTCCTCTAGAAAAACCATTTTGCAAGAGATATGTAGACAGTCTGTCATACCAGGCTCGCGGAGCCTGTTTCATTCTGTAAAGGGCCTTACACAGTTTGTAGACGTAGTCGGGATGGACGGAGTCTGTAAACCCTGGGGGTTGCTCGACATAGACTTCTCTATCAATATAACCATGGAGAAAGGCCGTTTTGACATCCATTTGGTATAATGTGAAACCTTTAAATGCAGCAAACGCAATTAACATGCGAATTGCTTCAAGACGAGCTACAGGTGCGAAGGTTTCATCATAGTCAATCCCTTCTTCCTGATTGTAGCCCTGAACAACCAATCTAGCTTTATTCCTGAAAACTTGTCCTGCATCATCAAGTTTATTACGAAAGACCCAACGAGTACCAATGGTTTGTTGATGTGTGGGTCGAGGAACTAACTCCCAAACAGCATGTCTTTGGAGGGAATTTAGTTCCTCCTGTATTGCAGTGACCCAATCACTATCAAGGAGTGCTTCTTTGACATTTCTTGGTTCAGTGTTAGAGAAAGGCACCAAAGGCACAAAGGTTTTGCATAGCTTGGAAGTGTATTTGAACACCTGAATTTGGGTTGGATATAATGTTTTCAGGAGGATGAGCAGATTTTTGTTGGAACTGGTGATGTGAAGCAGGAGGGGGTGTGTTTTTATCGGAGGAATCAAAGTTCAAGTTTTGAGGCAAGGGTGTCTCAGAGTTATTGTCAGAGTCGGTAGAGTCTGATGTATTGTTTTTCTTTTCCGGGGAGTCATTAGGTGTGATGGATTGGGGATCTTGGAGTCTTCCTATGGGAACAGTGATGAAGTGTGGATCAGTGAGGAAATCGTCTGGAGCAGAGTCAAGTTGATTAGAAGATGAGCCAACATTGTGGGACTCATCGAACTTGACATGGGGACTTTCTTCTAAACATTGAGTTCTCAGATTAATAACACGATAAGCTTTGCTTTTAGAAGAGTAGCCAAGAAATATACCTTCATCACTTTTAGGAGAGAACTTACCCAAGTTGTCCTTACCATTACTGTGGATAAAGCACTTACTCTGAAATGCCTGAGATGAATGAGATTTGGTTTACGTTGACGGAGTAGTTCGTAGGGTGTCTTCTGAAGGAATGGATGGATCAACGCACGATTTAACACATAGCATGCTGTGTTAACAGCCTCTGTCCAGTATGATGGAGTTAGTTGACTGTCAATGAGCATGGTGCGTGCCATTTCAACCAAGGTTCTATTCTTTCGTTCAACCACTCTGTTCTGTTCTGGAGTGCGTGCGGATGAGATTTGGTGATCAACTCCGTTGTCCCTACAAAACTCATCAAACGACTTGTTGCAAAATTCAGTGCCCTGGTCTGTTCTTAGGGTTTTCAATGTAAACGAGAATTTATTGATAAGCATTTGTAACACCCCTACTACGCACATCACATTACTTGAAATCGCAGCGGAATATAAACAACTAAACAGTAACTAAACGAATGGTGCTACAACGCCGTCAACCACCCACGTGGTTAACAAGGCTGAATAAATACAAGTGTACCGGTCTGATGATCAGACTCCCGAGCATAGAACTAATAACCATATATATACATTAACAAAATACCGAGTGTTTACATATATCCTTCACTGTAACACATCACTGTTAACCATCATAACCAAATATATATCACACCACGGGAGCACAGGCGCATCCCGGGCCTACCTCCAAAAGTACCAAAAGTAAACCTGCATCCTAGGATCTAAAGCCACTCCGCTTCTTCGATCCTCATCCTGCAGCATAACAAATATGGATCCCCCGAGGGGGCCAGCAACCCTTGGCTGGTATGGTTAACGCGCAGCCCATCGGCTACCGGGATACGCGCAACCAATTGTCATGATGACATGGCATTCATTTTAAATCACACAACTTATACATATATAACATAACATGGGTATCGTACACATCATCACACACATCACACACATACAATTCCTTTTAGGAAGAGAACCAACACAGTTAGTCCCCACTGAGAGCCTAGAGAATGTTGCCATGCTCATGCTAAGCTCGTTACATAACTCGTTACCGTCCTGTTAGATTGAACGGATAACTTAACACAAGGTGCCTCGGATATAGTGATCCAAGCCCACCGAAATAACACATAGTATGCCCCTGTGGCCCGACGTGAGTCAGTAAAATAGCCTTGGTTAAGCTAAAGGGAAGGTTGGAAACCAAATTGGCAAACAACCATAACATACAAAGAGAATCGAACCGGTTATGACATCGACTCCCATACTCACACGCGTGGCCGGAACAGACCGGACTCCTCACTTCCCCCGTTAGCACTTGTTAGCAGTTCATCATCGAACCCAATACACAATTTACAATAATAGGTCAAGTCTTGTTAGACACACACAAGGGAAGGGAGAGTCGTACTTAACAACATAATAATATTTAACAACTGTAAACTCTTTACATGGTTTAATCTTACAAAGTCATAAACACACAAAAAACAAACAACACACAAGCCGGTGTAAACCGGTAGGCAACAGACTGCAAGAAACCCATACCTTGGTCCTTGCCTCGATTGATTTCCACCTTGAGAGAACCCTAAACACATTTAGTAACGTCGGTTAATTATCTTCCTTAACATTCAATTCTTACTAAGTATTCACATGATTATATGTCATGTTTAAATGTCTAACTTACCCTAGGTTACCTTCATTATACCCCCTAGGGTTAACTACATAAGTCACATGTTTTTTTTTTACAAGTTTAGGTCCGACCGACCCTACCGACCGACCCTACCCTTGGGTCGGTCTTTAACAGAGACATTTACCGTCTTTTCTTCCTACCCGACCGACCCAGACAGGGTCGGTCCCCCGGGTCGGTCTCTAACAGATGCAATTTTCCCCTGCTATTTACAGTCCGACCGACCCTGCCAGGTTCGGTCCCCCGGGTCGGTCTACTGCAGAAACTTCCTATGAATTGTCCAAATTACTCCCAACTTTTCCTTAAGTCTCCCAATGTGTTGTAACACCACATGGCACACTAAATACTTCATATAACATCCATTAAACTCAAGTTCTAACTCATTTCTAAACCCTTCAAACATCTACTCATTTCCTTGTAAAATTCCTTAACACTTATAACATTTTATACTCGGTTTCTAAATGGTGTTTCTCACCTATGATAACTACTATCCCAAAATGCTTTCTTCTCATCTTAACACCATCTCTTAAGCATTATTTCTTACCAAGCTAAACCCTAGTTGATGTCTAAGTCCTCTTTTTACCTAGAACACTTAAGACATTATATCTTCTCTTGTAAAACACCTAGTCATTTCCTAAATTTCGACATAGGTTCTCCTAGCATTTTGTCACACCAAAGCACATCGTTTTCACCATTGAACACACAAGAACACTAAAAATCCATCAAGCACTTTATTATACACAAACTTCACTCATAAAGCACTACATCACAATATAGTGCATAATTTAAATTGCATGGCACTTAGGCCCTTAAAATGCATAATTCTTAAACACTGAATTTCCACAATATATTTGCCTTTGACCTGCAAATACACTCAACAACACATATGCCTTTTACTAGTCTCTTGAGAACACTTTACTAAGTCATTTACCATTTGCTCTTTAGGTAGTTTTAACAAGCATTATAAGCTCATTTCTCCTAAGGCATTAAACCACATTAAGTTAGCATATTTACCTCTTTTCCACACAACTCCTTTCTTGTTTCCTTATAAAACCGGTAAGGTATTTGATTCCTTGTCAAGTTCTAAACAATATACAAACATTATAATGAGTATTCAAGCTATAAGCTTCATCTCATTGTAAACCCTAATGTTACATTGTTTCAAAAACATTAATGTAGTTGTTTTACCTTGATCTTTGAAGAGAGTTTGAATATATATCAAGAGAGGACTCCACCTAGTCCATGAAGAGTTGGAATGAAGCTAGAACAAAGTCACACAAAGAGCTCCATCAATGTACATTTTCGGTCAAGGCAAAAACATGAAGGAAATGTAGTTTTTATTTGAGATTCCTTACCTAGAAGCAAAGGAGAGTAATAATATGTAGAAATACAAGCTCAAGCTCCTTCAATGGTGGAACTCCATGGCACCGAAATGGGGCTCTTGAAGTTTTGAGAAGATAGGAATGAAGAGCTTGATGAGAGGAAGAGATTGGTGGTGTTTGTTTTTGATTTGGACAAGTGAGCTAGATTTTACAAGAGGTCAAAGCTAGAGTTTTAATGGTGGTGGTGAGTATTACCGTGAGAGAATGAAGAAGAGAGGTTGAAGGAGGAGTTTGGAACCGTGTGAAATGAGAAAGAAATGAGAGAATGAGATAAGTTTTGCTTTTGAAGATATTTGTAGTAAAAAGTAAAAAGTACTTTATTTATTTATCATTACTTACTTAATACATTAACAAGAGAGTGGTGAGTCACCACACTTAAGAAAACCGGCCCCCATTAGTACTTAGGGGTAATATAGTCTTTATTTGTCAATTTAATTACTTAATACAACATATGTTACAAACTAGCTTATAAAAATCACTATTCATAAAAACAAGGCACATAGAAGTGAAATTTTTGATTTCCTATTGATATAGACATCCAAATGTGATATTATATAGTACACATATATATTTAAGAGTAATGATGGACATCTAGCCACTCAAAACTCATTTACAAGACAATTTTTCAAAAATGTGCTTTAAGACTCCTTAAAGCACATTTTGTGTTTAAACTTGTTTTCAAACTTGGTTTTCTTTGGTAATTGATTTAATATGTTCATTAGTATATAAATGAGGTCTTGGTAAGTTCATTAGGTCTTAACCAAGCTCAACCCAAGCTTAGAGCACATTTTGGCTCTTATAGACTTTAAAGCACATTTTGTGTTTTCTTTTGTTTAAATTTGTTTACTAATGTTTCTAAGACTCTTTTTAGTCTTTATATACCATATTTATGTGTTTAAACAATATACTAAGGTTTGGGGTATTTCAATCTACCCCCCTTAAAAGAACTTTGTCCCCAAAGTTCATACTTCTACCTATCCCAAATATTAGAACAAGGGAACACATATCAACAACACTTCCATATCACATTAACAACATCTTTACATCACATCGGACACATGGTCCAAACAACAAAACATCACGACATCATTCGGACTCAGCGGTCTGTAACATTAACAACATAACAACATAACACAGACAATGTATCCATATACATGTCATACACATAACCGAAACGGCTCTACCCCCCTTAAATAGGGGTACGCCCCGTACCCTATACATACAAACACTAAGAAGTAAACAATGACGGGTACTTCGCCTTCATCTTATCTTCCAGCTCCCAAGTGGCCTCCTCAACGTCCTGGTTAGACCAAAGAATTTTCACCAGTCTCACGGACTTATGGCGAGTGTCTCGAGTCTTAGTGTCCAGAATCCGTACCGGAGTCTCCACTGATCGCATGGTCAGCTCTAAAGTTAGCCTCTCAGGCTGAAGTACATGAGACGGATGAGACATATACTTCTTCAACTGGGACACATGAAATACATCATGTACCTTGCCCAGCTCGGCGGGTAGATCTAGTCTATAGGCTACCGGGCCAATCCGCTCCGTCACAACATAAGGCCCCACATATTTCAGGCTCAACTTGCCTTTCTGGCCAAAACGAAATACTCCCTTCATGGGGGATACTCTCAAAAATACCTGATCGCTCACGGCGAACTCCAGGTCGCGTCGGCGCACATCTGCGTACGACTTCTGTCTATCCTGAGCTGCTTTCATGTTAGCCCGGATCTGACGAACTTCTGCCTGAACTTGCCCAAGATACTCTGGTCCTATAATGACCGTCTCACTCGACTCATCCCAGCATAATGGCGTGCGGCATGGTCTACCGTACAATGCCTGGAAGGGAGACCTCTTGATCGAAGCATGGTAACTGTTGTTGTAGCTAAACTCGATCAGATGTAACTTGTCAATCCAGCTGGTCTGAAAGTCAAGAGCACATGCACGTAGCGTATCCTCAAGTGTCTGAATGGTGTGCTCACTCTGACCATCGGTCTGTGGGTGAAACGCTGTACTCAATTTCAGTTCGGTACCCAATGCTTCTCGTGTAGACTTCCAATATCTGGATAAGACCTGTATCTCTGTCAGATACAATCGTTTTCGGTACACCATGATGTCTTACAATTTCTTTATCAAGAGTTTGCCACTTTCCAGGTGTCCTTCATCGAATGAATCGGGCCACCTTGGTCAGTCGTCAACAACAACCCAAATCATATTCAGACCTCCCCTTGCAGGCGGAAGCCCTACTAATACGTCCATAGATATGTCATGGAACTTCCACTCAGGCACTGGCATTGGCTGTACCATACCACCCGGCCGTCGGTGCTCAAACTTGACCTTCTGACAAGTGACACCTCAACACATAGTCATTTACATCTTTTTTCATCCCAGTCCACCAAAAATATATTTTCATACCTTTATACATCTTTGAAGCTCCGGGGTGAATCGAAGTAGTAGAACAATGGGATTCACTCAATATGCGCTCCTTCAACTCAGCGCTACTCCTAGGTATACACAGTCGGCCATTAAGCCTGATCAGGTCATCATCGTGGAGTCTGAAGTCGTACTTCTGACCCTCGAATGTGCCATCAATAAGCTTCTGTCTAATCTCCATCATGTACTGATCCGTCATCTGAGCACTTCGCACCTCTTCAACCAAGCCAGTATGAGAGACTAGCGAATTGAGAGAGTGTGCTCAGCGACTCAGTGCGTCAGCTACCACATTTGCCTTACCCTCTTTATATTGCAGATTAATGTCGTAGTCATTCAGAAATTCAACCCACCTTCTTTGCCTCATGTTCAACTCCTTCTGAGTGAACAAGTACTTTAAACTCTTGTGGTCAGAATAAATCATCACACTCACCCCATACAAGTGATGTCGCCATATCTTCAGTGCGAAGACAATGGCCCCCAATTCTAAGTCGTGGGTAGGGTAGTTCTCTTCATGCTTCTTCAGCTATCGGGAGGCCTATGCTACGACCTTCCCGTGTTGCATCAATACACAACCCATACCTCTACCCGATGCGTCACAGTAGACCTCAAAACCATCTGGACCGTCTGGTAGTGTCAGAACCGGTGCAGATGTCAGAGCATCTTTGAGACTCTGAAAAGAACTCTCACAGTCTGTCCACTCGAATGGTGCATCCTTCTTCATCAAGGAAGTCATCGGCTTCGAGACACTGGAGAAGTCCTTCACAAACCTCCTATAATAACCTGCCAGACGAGGAGGAAGCTCCTAATGTCGGTAACTGTCTTCGGCCTTGGCCAGGTGCGAACAGCATCAATCTTTGCCAGATCAACAGCGATCCCGGCCTCAGAAATCACATGACCAAGAAATGATACTTGGTTCAACCAAAACTCACACTTTGAAAATTTCGCATACAACTGGTTTTTCCTCAATGTTTGTAACACACTTCTCAGGTGGCTTTCATGCTCACCTCTCGATTTCGAGTATACAAGTATATCGTCGATGAAGACTACCACTGACTTGTCCAACTGATCTTGGAACAAGCGGTTCATTAAGTCCATGAACTTAGCTGGTGCATTTGATAAGCCAAACGGCATAACTGTGAACTCGTAATGCCCATACCTAGTTCTGAATGCTGTCTTTTCGATGTCACTGTCACGGATGGCAATCTGATGGTATCCGGAACGTAGGTCTATCTTGGAGAATACTGATGCTCCCCTCAGCTGATCAAATAGATCGTCGATACGTGGTAAAGGGTAACGGTTCTTCACGTAACAGCATTCAGCTCTCGATAGTCAATACACAGGCGGAGGCTACCGTCCTTCTTCTTCACGAAGAGGACCGGCGCTCCCCATGGTGAAACACTAGGGCGGATAATGAAATACCCCTAACCTTAAAAACTTAATTAAATGATATACAATGATTAAAGATGATTATTAAACATCTTAACACTATTGGGGAACAATCTAAAAGATCTCAACAAGGCAAAACAACGCTTAAGATCGGTAAGGCCAAAGATGAGCTTTAAAGTACCATAAAGATTGTATGACCTCAAAAAGGATCCAAAGTGGATTCCCAAACATTATAATGAAGTAAGGACACAACAAAACTATTCTCAAAGAAAACTAAGCTCAGAAACATATGTTGACACAAACGTGCCCTGAAATCACCTTAAAGCACGTTTTTGTGTATGGGCTCTAAGATAATGACTTTTTGTCATTTTAAAGACATGGGTATATCATTTAAATCATTTATTGGACATGATAGACTATATTTTCAGTCTAAATCCAAGTTTGAAAATAAAATCCAAAACTGACAGTTTATTGTGAATAGTACCCAAATAGTGCCATTTTTAAGCACATTTATCAAGTTTGACCTTTGGTCAACGAATTGGCCAGCCTATATGGATGGTGTCGGCAGGCAAGGAGGAAGGGAGGACACCACAACAGCAATAATTCAGTTTGGACAGCTAATGTGATGAATCACCAAGTACTATTCATTATTATATGATTTTAAGCCTTTAAAACACTAATATCACTCTCTCTTGCTTCTTGCTCCATTTCAAACGAGCCATCTGAGTTCTAAGACTCCCCCAAGCTGTGTTCTTGAGTTAGGAAGGCAATCTAATCCATTAAGCTCCTAAGGTAATTATTTAAGGTCATTTTTAGCTCTTTTTCTTCATTCCTTCACTACCAACACTTGGAATTCGTGGCTTATCTTTTCCTATGGCTTATATTCAGTGTTCTAAGGTTAGAACAGGAGCTAAACTCGAATGAACTCAGTTTAGGGACCAAGGAAGTCCAAATCTACATTTTAAGGTAAAATCATACCTTAAGGTTCTACACTTTGCATCCGGTTTTCTTATTCTGATTTTTGTGAGTTTATACACTCATAATCTTAATATTTACATGTTCAATCAGTTGGTTAACCATTTGGAGCAAGGGTGACCGAAATCCAAAGGAAATACTCTTCTTTAAGGCATTTTGCCAAGGTAAACCTATTACCACAGCAGCTTGTTGTTGTCCAAGTGTTCCTTATGTTTATATAGTGAATTTAACACCTTGTGGTGTGTCTAAACCAGGCCGAATTCATAAGGAACCTTCCAAGCATTTTTAAGGTGATTTTTGCCTTAAATCTTACATTAATTGTTCTCTGTGGTTAAGCTCAAGCTTGGAGTATAACCATATCTTGTTTTGGTGTATTAAACATGTCTAAATGATGTGGTGAATTTTCCTTCAAGCTGCCGAGTACATACAAGGATAAATCAAGGTATAACACCTTAAACTTATGATTTTATGTAATTCTTAGCATTATAAATATGTGCCGAGAGTGTTATATAATATATGGGTTATTTATAACCTAAGAATGGAAAAAATGACTAAGATAAATTAAGCTAGTCATTTAAGAGATTTAATTAACATAATGGTCAAATTATGACATTATGTGGAAAAATAAATTAACCATGGTGAGGCCGTGAGTTAATTGTATTATTTGAGACATTTATGTGTAATTTTTATGTTATTAAGCAAGGTTGTAATAAGCCCATGTCATTAGGCCATTTTAATTTAAGTTTACAAGCTTATTTAGTCTAATTTATGCTTATATATTTAAGTTTGGGGCCAAACGGTAATTACTAGCTAAATAATAAGTCGTGGGCTTAATTTAGAGGAACTTAGGGTTTTTAAATGAATTTAATAAAAATTATAACATTTTATAAAGTTTTGTGTCAAATTTGTAAAAATAGAAAACTATAGGTTAAGTATTGTAATTACCGAAAGGTTTGGGCCCAATTTGGGTATTAGTTGTCAAAATGACTATATAGGAGACTTTGACAAAGTTTGGTGAATTTATGGAATTAAAATACTACCTTATAATAAGATAGTTATTAAATTGTAAAAGATTTATGATATTTGGGAGATAATGTAATTTCCGAAAACTAGGGGTACTAAATGGAGATTAGTACAAACCTTAGATATTAGGAATTTTTAGAAGTTGATTTGGGTAAATTTGGAGTTTATATGAATTATCTAGGTATATTATAAGATATTTCATAACATTGTTACAAATGGGTAACTAATGTGGTAAAACCGAGATTTAGAGAAAGTATAAGGTTAATAATAATATTTATACCTTTTGGTATAGTTTGGTAATTTTTTGGAATTATATATAAGGTTTTACGAGGTATGTGTATAATATAGTTTTGGTGATATAGAAACTATATGTTATTAAATGGGGTAAATTGGTGAATATAGTAAGTTAAGTGGTGGAAAATTAAATAAGAATGGACCATGGGTCTGTTCGGTTATTTTGAGGAAATAACCATGAGTTATAATTATATTAAGGAATAAGGATTATAATATAAGGTATATTATAAGTGTAACAATGGAATATATTTTGGGTTAATTGTAAATTATGAGAGTCTAGTGGAGAATAATTAATACCGAAAGTTTTAAGGGCTGTTTGGAATTTTATAACAATAATAACTATAGGTTATAATTGTTTTAATGACTTAAATGTCAAAATATATGTTATATAACTATAAACATTATATTAATTATGTGGTGGATTTTGTAAATATTTGAGAATTATAGGTGCTGTTCGGAAATATTACTATTTTTGAATGAAATTTATAATATGGTTTTTAATGTTATGAGCTATAACATTTATAATAAAGAGGGTATTCATTAAAAAGAATGAATATATATATAATGACTTACCATATAATAAATAGTCCTATAATGCATATATAAATAAATATATGTTATAGTGTGGAAAATATAATATAGTACAATAACTATATACCACAATTAAAATGATATGAGATAAAGGAAAAGGAATTATAACATTGGATATGGAATTCTAATGTTAAGAGTACATGAAATAATAAGGATTTATATAATTCAAAGTATTTGTACATATGAATTATACAACATTACACTTGGAAAAACAAACCTTAGAAAAATAAATACTAAGGTGAGATGTATAACATGATTAAGATTATACATGCAATATGATAAACTATATCATATACAAGGTATATTAAACTACATGCGATAATAAACGTTTAAGTTAAGAGTATTAATATACTCGACGTAACCACGCATGTGATATAGCATTTTTCCTAAATCCCGAGTTAACCGAAAACCCACAAACGTTATTAGTTAACAGCGGGGAATAAACCGGGTGGTTGATAACGGTACAGGGTGCCGTAGTGTATTGTTAATATGAGATGCTGATGCATAGTGTGATGCATATTAATAGATTGTTAGAGGCGTCTCGAGGATCTCCAGAGAATTAGCTGATTCATACTCCACCGTAATACAATCCGGGTGAACGGTATGTTATTTATGTGGCTCGATTGTCTCTGAGGATTTCCTCAGTTCAGACATTGTGTGAAAATCTGTGATAAGATTGAATGTCTGCTTGTGTGAATTAATATACTTGAGTTGTATATTATGCTGCTTATTATTATTACTGTTGAACGATAACAGTACAGTTCGTATATATGAACATATTATAAAACGAACTAGCGGCAATGATGCTATCTTATATTATAAGGAACGTAAGTAAAACGTTGTAGCATTAAGATAATAAGATATTATATTATCTGAGACTTATATACAGAGCATTGGCCTTATCTAAACGCCGCTCTTGTATCTAACACTGGATCCCGAGTTGACATTCTCTGGATTGGACTAACGACCTTAGTCTGCTGTGTTAGGAAAAATAGTGGAACAAATGCGATGGTATAGATTAGTTTATCAAGAGGATGTGCTCTTGTTGTGAACTGTGATCCATTAATGATACTAGGGTACCGTGTGGTAACCGTAAGTATCTGGATAAATTCCAACGGACTACAGATGGTTCGTAGGTCGGAGACTCTACCGCTGGAGTGGCTACTGCCGTGTGTGACCCGCCATAGGCGATAGGTAACTTGGAGACACGTCGTTCTAACGAGACGTTGTCATCAGGTGTGACTGAACAATTACGGACGACTATATTAGTTCGTACATTAGGCGAACACTATTTGGGCTTGCATGCCAACGACGGGAGTTCATACTTGTTTATAGTTCTAGTTGATTCGCCTTGTTGTTCATTGGTTATGCTTTGTGGTTATGTGTGGTGTGTTTTGGTGATGCTGATTAAATGAGTCCTGTACTTATATCTATGTTGTGAACTGGATGAGTCGAGTCGCTGTGCTCATGTGTGGATTATGGTGGATTGTTTGGTCGAGCGAGTCGACGTACTCAACTATGAATTATTAAGTGTTTGCTGGTTTGGAGTCTAAGTACTCATACAAGCGTTGTAACGCTATTAGTGGTATATTAAGATGCGATATGTGAAGCCGGGGGCTTGTTTACTATTTGAGTTTACTGCAATTATATGGTTGCTTTACAGTTATTATATAAAACTATCTGCATGAAAGTGAATTGCATGCTCTCGACCAAATAACTGAGGGTCTGAGGGGGCATGACGGTCATGTAGTAACATACTCAGCAGGGGCTGATTCCATACCACAAACAAACATTTTTGCAGGTATGCAGCTTCCGGTGTCGACAAAGAGAGTGACGCGCTGGGTAGTTTGATTACAATTATTTAAACATGCACTGTTGCATTCGATACGAACCTAGAAACGTGTATAGGATTTGAATACTTAGAATGCTCACTGTGAATGTATTTTATATTGGTTTGGGAAGTTTAGATCTATCTCTTGTTGTCACTGTGGGAAAATGTTTCGTATTTAAGAATGTATCAGTAAGCACGTTATTACTCGTATGGGCGAGTAAGAACGGTAACACCAGTAGTTCAATTATTGAGTTTACCGCTGCGATTATATTATTAATTAAGTTGATTAGGAGCCGAATAGAGTAGGGGTGTTACAGATAAAGCCCTTGTCGAGTAGGTCTCTCAGCTGCTCCTTGAGCTCAGTCATCTCTGCTGGAGCCATACGATAGGGCGCCTTCGCAATTGGTCCGGTGCCCGAAACCAAATCAATCTCAAACTCCACTTCCCGTGCTGGCGGCATGCCCGGCAGTTCCTTAGGAAATACATCAGGAAACTCCGACACTACCGGCACATCAGGACTAAACTCAGGGTCTCTCTCTATGTCCTGGACTAGCAGAGGTATACATTACTCCCTCGTCGCAACTCACGATACTAGCCATGGCGGTGATGATCTGAGTCGAGGCCCCTGGCCTCTGGCGGTGGATATGGTAACCCCCATTGGACTCCGAAAGCAGTCGATGCTTTCGCACATAGGATTCTACCCTTGTACCGCTCCAACCAGTTCATCCCGACAATCACATCAAGCCCAAGTCCGTCGAACTCTATCAAGTCGATCGGAATCTTCATCTCTGATTCATACAACAACATCTCGTGGTAGCGGGTGCACCTGATCCGCTCTTCGATGGGAGAGTGACCACGAAGTCTGGCAATCATCACATCTAACCC
The DNA here is from genome assembly GCA_023374045.1 of Limonium bicolor. Lineage (NCBI taxonomy): Eukaryota > Viridiplantae > Streptophyta > Magnoliopsida > Caryophyllales > Plumbaginaceae > Limonium > Limonium bicolor. The sequence continues at coordinate 479,009,263 of CM041777.1, read as the reverse complement.
CAAGCCTCTTCGCAAAAGATAACGAATAAATGTGTGTGATGCTCCGGAGTCGAACCGATCGAACGTCCACGCCATTGACTGGAAAGGTACCGGTGAGGATTGTGCCGCTCTTGCCGGCTTCTGCCTCATTGCAGACACTCAGTAATACCTCCCGTTCCGAGTGCACCGCTAATTCATTGGCAAACTAATAGTATTGGGTAACAACACGGTTTATATGCTTCAAGCAACTCCACTTTATTCATTAAACAACACTTTTTTTACATAACAACCTTCATTGGCTATATTGTCGCCATGATTAACACTTACAACATCCTTAATACACACTGGTTTATTCACATCACGTATTATCAAGGCTTACAACTGTCTGAAGGTCAAATTCAAATGTCCGGTTTCATGTGTGTGGCATTGATCACTGTCCGACGGTGGCGGTATTCAGTTTTGATCTTCCTGATGCCATGGTATAGCACCTCGACTGCCCCCCAATTCACATCTCCCGATTTCAACACTACTTCTTTGCGAGTCAGCACGCTTCTTTGCTCGCCATACACAACACTGCGGTATCACCATGGACCAAGACAACCACGGGTACTCCCTTACTTAGAGCTCGGGTGACTCGTCCTTGTCTTGGTGTCTACCTAACCCGTCCACCTTTCTGGTAGAAGTTCAACAATGCCAATCTGCTTTCACACTGGAATTGAATCCGTTTCAACTTTGTTGAGCATTCTCACGGCGTGGTTAACGACCGCAAGGAACTCCTCAGGTATACTTGGTACCGTTTTTCCTATCTTCAGCTCGCACTTCTTGATATGTCTTGGTGTAAGGGTTCCAGTCCTTACCCATGCACATCATCTTTTAATTGCATTCTTGATCCGTTCGGGTCATTCGGGTGTGTAGAAACCTCCAGGTTTTGCTCCAAGTTTCGTCGCATCGTCTGATGATATGGATTTGTGCTTCCTCCGGTGTCAGGTATCCATTGAGACACCATACCTGTTGGATGACCTGACATTGCTCCATTTGGAAGTCGGTGATGTCGCTGGTGTGTTTCTTCAGGGTTTTGGTTGTGGGTGGGATTGGATATCTATTGAAGGTTCCTTTAAGTTTAGAGTACTCTAATTAGGTGACATTCACACATACTTTAATTATTTTACTCACTGGTTGTTTACTTAACCACTAAACACACGTGCATGTAATAGGTATGCAAACCCTTATTACATTCTACAGTTTAGAGGCGTACCCTGGTTCGACTAAGTTGGGACAACACGAGAGGGGCCTGGCGCCTCAGACCGTCCAACCACATTCAGGGCGGCCTTGCTGGACCCCGACCCCTTCCCCTTCTGGGACTCTGTGTACCTCTGATCTGGGGGTGGCTGGTTCGCCGTCTTCTGGCCATCGGTGGTCGCAGTGGCCTTACCCTTCCGTTGCCCCTTGGGCCTGTAGCTTCTACTGTTTGGGTTCTGCCAGCATTCGTAATCGCGGTGACCCATCTTCTTACAGTATCGACACTGCACATCGTTACCCTTGCAGTCCTTGCCGGGGTGGTCTTCGTTGCACCACTTGCAGTAATAGTGGCGCTCCGGTCCAGAGCCCGTGCTAGCTGCTATCACAATACACAATCAATACTTGTCTCACAACTTATCAACATACACTTCAACTTATCACACAGGATTAGATAATTACCCTTAGGTGGGTAAGAACGTAGGGGCTTGGCCGCATCGCATAGGTGAGCTGCAGAGGCTCCCTCAGCAGTGGTCTGGGTCTGGCCCTTGCCACCCTGTTGCTGTCCTTTCTGGGACTGGGGGTATGACTTCTTCTTCTTTCCTCCCCACTGCCCTTGCGTGCCTTGGCCCTCGTTCATAGCCTTGCGCTTGAGCGCACTCTCCTCGTCCCTCAGACGGACGGTGATCTCCACAATTGCAGCGGCATGATAGCACTCCTATATTTAGGGTGTCAATTATGCCCTGCCAAATAAATCCACATCACATTAACACATTGTACACACTTATTCACATTACACTGTAGTCCCATTACCTGCAAAGTGGTATATCCAGTAGGCCCCATGCCATAGCGTAGGCGGTTGTAATACCCCATCCAACATTAACACACTTACAATAAACTGCAGCGGAAATACAAACCTCATCACATTACTTAACTCGTTGGTGTTACACGCCGTTAGCCACCCACGTGGCTAACAAGGCTAATCCATATACATTGTACCGGTCTGATGGGCTAAATTCCCGAGCAACTACACATTATTATCCCTTTCCATTAACAACAACAACAACATACACCTTTCAACTATACCGAGTATTTATAAACTGATGCCGACAACAATATCGGTCTTACTACACCTACTGTATATATACACTTAAATGAATACCCATGTACAATGACTACCCCGTCCTACTCTCGAACGGCTTCCAGCTCTCTGTACCTGAAATAGGAAAAGAAGAGAAAGGGTGGCCCCCAAGGGGCTCAGCACCTTTGCTGGTATGGTAATCCGCAGCCCACATGCTACCGGGCCACGCACAACTAATTGTCGTCTTAGCATGCGGTTGATTATATTTAAATCATGCATGTAACAGTAAACACACAACACATAACATTTCGCCTCAATGGGCTCAACAAACGGATAATATATCCTTATTTGATAAGTCACTCATGGTATTCATTATTCCTAGAGTGTTTCTCCTCTAATGGAGCTTCTTCCTTAATAGACGACATCTACCCTTAAATCAGGTTATCCTTAACGCCTCTTATCACACACTGGGATTCATTTCCATGATCCACACACTCCATATTTTATAACATATAATGTTCCTCACATAACCAAACATAACAACACCCTTCACGTTTCCATGTGCACATGATAACATCACAATAGGATTTACTTTACAACAACATCACATAACATAACGGGAACGGTCCTCTTAGGAACCGACCCAAACATAGTTAATTCACTGGTGAGCCTAGAGAATGGTGTCACCCTCATGGTAAGCTCGTTATACAATAACAACAACACTCATTACCGTCCTAATAGTCGGACGAACTTAAGTTAAGATGGTTCGGGTTTGGAGGCCCGAACACACCACACAAACACATGTTCCCCCTAAACCGATCATAAGTCAGAATAGCTAAGCTTTGGAGTAAGCTAATGGGAGATCATAACCCGTGAGGGAAACAACCATAACAGAGAGAAGGGTAAGGCTAAGAAGGATACCCACTCCCAAACAACGCGCGACCGGCCAAACCGGATTCCTCACCACTGTTAGTACATACTTACTTTAGGATATTAGTTAGAACCCCCACTATGGAGTCTATCATAACTACACACCATACAGTATTACAACTGGGTTAAACACACAAGGGAGATCCCTACATTCACATACACATATCACACAATTAACACACGCATAGCCGTGGTTAGTACATCCCATGGTTCGGGTCGGTTACTCCGAATACCGAACTCTCATGTGATCCTAGACTCAGTTAACTAAGGTTAACACTGCCGAGGTTAAATGGTATCGGAGTTGAACACGCCACATATATGAATTACTGTAAACTCATTACATGTTTCATCTTACAACGTGGCAAACATACAGAAAAACACATTGGCATACAAGCCGGTGTAATCCGGTAGGACACAGGTTGCAAGAAAACCATACCTGTCACCGGAGTCCACTTTACCACGTCCACTTATGTTCTTCGAGCAATTCTCGAACAACTGTTAACATCACATGTGTTTTTATTAACATCGGGGTTGCTTGATTATTTAATGTCTAATGCTTATAATTTTTCCCCGTTAACTTAGTTAAATAACTTGACATTTTTAACTTGTTTTACTCTCACATTTTAATACACTTTCCACCCACCAAATTGTGACTATAACTCACCTGACATGTCCTACACAACCTTATAACCATTACCCATCAATCCCCGTCATTAGACATCTTTTAATAACCTAAAACAACAATTTTAGAGTGGTCCGGGACTTCGTCCTTACCTTAAGTCCCGGACCAACACTTAATGAAACTCTCGGGTGATTTTACAGACTGGTCCGGGACCTTGTACTGCCCACAAGTCCCGGACCAGAACATTGGTGAAACTCTCGGCCCTTTTTGTGTATGGTCCGGGACATCATCCACTACCTAGGTCCCGGACCACTGTAACAGAATCCCAAATATGACATTTTCAAGTCTTGTTTCATCTATTCTCTTCATCCATTGATTACCCAAACTTCATACATAAACTTAGGCATATTCTAATACCAAAATATCACTTTGATTCTCTTTACAACATTGTCTTTTTTTTTTTTAATTTTGGGCCGTCCGACCCACCGTCCGACCCACAGCTGGGTCGGACCATTCCAGAAACTTTTCCCGTCTGCTAAATACTCATGTCCGACCCATGTCCGACCCAACCATCTGGGTCGGACCATTCCAGAGACTTAGAGCACACATGTCCGACCCATGTCCGACCCAACCATCTGGGTCGGACCATTCCAGAGACTTAGAGCACACATGTCCGACCCATGTCCGACCCAACCATCTGGGTCGGACCATTCCAGAAACATCAACGGGTAACTTAACAGAGGCTGTCCGACCCACCCTGGGTCGGACCACTGGGTCGGACAACATCAGAAGTTGTCCAAAACTTGTCAAACTTTCTCCAAACTTTTCCTCAAGCCTCCTAATGTGTTCTAACATCATTTGGCACCCTTAACCCTTCATATAACATCCATAAAACTCATTTTATAACTCCTTAAACACTTACTCTCTTCTTACCAAAATTCCTAACACTTATATTGTTTTCTCCTTAAGATTTCTAAGTGGTATTTTACCTATAATGACCACTATACCAAGGTGTTTCCTCTACACCTTAACATCATCTCTCAAGCTTCTTTTCTTACTAACTAAACCTTCTTTTTCACATCTTACCTAAACATCACTTATTCCTTGGATATCAACATTACCTAAACCTTAAACAACTTCCTAGTTCACCAAACTTTCTTAAAACACTTAGAACTTCTTGCACATTTTCCAAATTTTGCCATAGCTTCTCTTGCATATACTCACATCCAAACACTTAGGTTTTTACCTTATTTCATTCAAAAACACCTAAAATCCATCAAACACATTTTTATACACAAACTTCACACATTTAGCACTACATCACAATAGTGCATAACTTAAATTGCTTGGCACTTAGGCCCTTAAATAACATGGCTCTTAGGCCCTTAAATTGCATAAACCTTAAACAACTGAATTTCCACAATATATAGCCTTTGATCTGCAATTACACACACTAAGACATATGTTCCTTTACTAGTCTCCTTGAGAACACCTTACTAAGTCATTCACCATTTGCTCTTTAGGTAGTTTTAACAAGCATCATAAGCTCATTTCTCCTAAGGCATTAAACCACATTGAGATAGCATATTTACCTCTTTTCCACTCAAACTTCTTTCTTGTTTCCTTATAAACCGGTAAGGCATTTCTTTCCTTGTCAACTACTAAACAATATACCAACATTGAAATGAGTATATAAGCTTTATGCTTCATCTCATTGTAAACCCTAGTTACACATATTGTTTTAACACATTAAGGTAATTGTTTTACCTTGGAATTGGAAAAGAGCTTGAACAAGTATCAGAGAGGACTCCTCCTAGCCCTTGGAAGATTCAAATGAAGCTAAAACAAGCAAGGTGAAACACCATTGTGAGGTGAATTTTCGGTCAACATGAAAACATGGAGGAAACATGGATTTTCTTTGAGTTTCCTTACCTTGAAGCAAAGGAGAGCAAGAATATGTGGAAAGGTGAGCTCAAGCTCCTTCAATGGTGAATCTTCATGGCATAAAAATTGAGTTCTTGAAGATTTGAAAAGATAGAAGTGTAGAGCTTGGTCTAACTAAGACAAATATGGTCTTAGAATTTGATTTGGAGCATAGAGTTGGATTTGGTAAAGAAATGAAGATGGAGAAGAGATGGAGCTGTAGCAAATCGTAAATGGAGGAAAGGAGAAGATGAAGAAACCGTGTGAAATGAAAGAAAAGAAGAGAATGAGAAGGTAAGTTTGCTTTTGGAGATATTTATGTTATAAAGCAAAATAGTACTTTACTTTAAGCTTTACTTTACTTATTTGATATGCTAACAAGAGTGGTGAGTCACCACACTTAAAAACCGGCCCCCTTTTAGTTAGAAGGGTATAATAGTCTTTGTTGACCAATTTAATTACTTATAACAATATATGTTACAACCTAGCTTATAAAAATCACTATTCACAAAACAAGGCACATAGAAGTGAAATTTTTGATTTCCCATTTATATAGACTTCCAAATGTGATACTATATAGTACACATGTTAATTAAAGAGTAATGATGGGCATTTAGCCATTCAAAACTCATTTACAAGACAATTTTTCAAAAACGTGCTTTAAGACTCCTTAAAGCACTTTTTGTGTTTTAACTTGTTTTCAAGCTTGGTTTTCTTTAGTAATTGATTTAATATGTTCATTAACATATTTATAAGGTATGGGTATGACCATTAGGTCTTTTACAAATTTATCCCAAGCTTAGAGCACATCTTGCTCTTATTGACTTTAAGGTATTTATTTATGTTTTGTTTGGTTCCAATGTCTACCAAGGTTTCCTAAGGACTTAATTAGCCCTATTAAATCATAATTGAATATTATTAAGTCTTGGTAGGCTCTTTGGGTCCTAACCAAGTTCACTCATAGCTTAGAGCATGTTTTTGCTCAAACTGTATCTTAGCGTTTTATTGCATTTACTATGGTTTAAATTGTTCACTGATGTTTCTAAGGCACTTTTTAGCCTTTATATAACATAGTTTGATATTTAAACCACATATCAAGGTTTGGGGTATTTCAGCGGTAGTTCAGTCCGTTGTAGAAACGGTTCACAAGAATCCGGTCTGAGTAACCCAGATCCGGTAGCAGGTGGATAAGTCCGATGAAGGCTGAGTAGTACTCATCTACCGTCATCTTATCCCCTTGCCTCAAACTGTCCAGCTCCAGGCGCTTGGCCTCTTGCACATGTATTGGGTAGTACTTGGCTCGCAACAGAGCCGTGTACTCCCTCCACAGAAAAGTCGGGTCAGCAACTCTGCCCTCTCGCACTAGCTTCCACCAGCTCTGTGCCGAGCCCTTCAAGTAATATGCAGCAAGTCGAACCGTGACCTGCTCAGGTACTGCTAAGGTTTCGAAGGCGGTCTCCATTTCGGAGATGTACGCCTCCAGCTTACGGGGATCAGTCTCCCCACTGAATGAGGGTGGCCTCAGATCAGCCAACGCCTTGACCCAGTTGGTCTCTCGTGGTGGTGGCGGTGGTGGTAGTTGAACTCCGGGCGTCTGCCCCTGCTGAATCGCAGCTACAAGTTGGGGTACCATTTGGGCTACGACGGCTGCTACAGCCTCAGCCATAACCTGGGCCGTAGTGTTCTCACCCTGGTCACCCATATCACCAGTACCGCTTCCGCGGCCTCTACCTCGCGGTCTACCTGCCATCTGAATTCACATGAATATTCATTAGCAATATGCTTGCACACTTATCGGTCCAACGGTTGTAACGCTTCCCGATAATAAGGTATCTCCACACTTAGTTAGTGGTTAACCTTTCCATAATGTTCACTTAGGTAATTGTAGTTAGGTTTCCTAACTCGGTATATCCCTAAGCTTGGTATTCTAGTCATCAGAGCGATACTTCGCTCTGATACCACTTTTTTGTAACACCCCTACTACGCACATCACATTACTTGAAATCGCAGCGGAATATAAACAACTAAACAGTAACTAAACGAATGGTGCTACAACGTCGTCAACCACCCACGTGGTTAACAAGGTTGAATAAATACAAGTGTACCGGTCTGATGATCAGACTCCCGAGCATAGAACTAATAACCATATATATACATTAACAAAATACCGAGTGTTTACATATATCCTTCACTGTAACACATCACTGTTAACCATCATAACCAAATATATATCACACCACGGGAGCACAGGCGCATCCCGGGCCTACCTCCAAAAGTACCAAAAGTAAACCTGCATCCTAGGATCTAAAGCCACTCCGCTTCTTCGATCCTCATCCTGCAGCATAACAAATATGGATCCCCCGAGGGGGTCAGCAACCCTTGGCTGGTATGGTTAACGCGCAGCCCATCGGCTACCGGGATACGCGCAACCAATTGTCATGATGACATGGCATTCATTTTGAATCACACAACTTATACATATATAACATAACATGGGTATCGTACACATCATCACACCACACACACATACAATTCCTTTTAGGAAGAGAACCAACACAGTTAGTCCCCACTGAGAGCCTAGAGAATGTTGCCATGCTCATGCTAAGCTCGTTACATAACTCGTTACCGTCCTGTTAGATTGAACGGATAACTTAACACAAGGTGCCTCGGATATAGTGATCCAAGCCCACCGAAATAACACATAGTATGCCCCTGTGGCCCGACGTGAGTCAGTAAAATAGCCTTGGTTAAGCTAAAGGGAAGGTTGGAAACCAAATTGGCAAACAACCATAACATACAAAGAGAATTGAACCGGTTATGACATCGACTCCCATACTCACACGCGTGGCCGGAACAGACCGGACTCCTCACTTCCCCCGTTAGCACTTGTTAGCAGTTCATCATCGAACCCAATACACAATTTACAATAATAGGTCAAGTCTTGTTAGACACACACAAGGGAAGGGAGAGTCGTACTTAACAACATAATAATATTTAACAACTGTAAACTCTTTACATGGTTTAATCTTACAAAGTCATAAACACACAAAAAACAAACAACACACAAGCCGGTGTAAACCGGTAGGCAACAGACTGCAAGAAAACCATACCTTGGTCCTTGCCTCGATTGATTTCCACCTTGAGAGAACCCTAAACACATTTAGTAACGTCGGTTAATTATCTTCCTTAACATTCAATTCTTACTAAGTATTCACATGATTATATGTCATGTTTAAATGTCTAACTTACCCTAGGTTACCTTCATTATACCCCCTAGGGTTAACTACATAAGTCACATGTTTTTTTTTTTACAAGTTTAGGTCCGACCGACCCTACCCTTGGGTCGGTCTTTAACAGAGACATTTACCATCTTTTCTTCCTACCCAACCGACCCAGACAGGGTCGGTCCCCTGGGTCGGTCTCTAACAGATGCAATTTTCCCCTGCTATTTACAGTCCGACCGACCCTGCCAGGTTCGGTCCCCCGGGTCGGTCTACTGCAGAAACTTCCTATGAATTGTCCAAATTACTCCCAACTTTTCCTTAAGTCTCCCAATGTGTTGTAACACCACATGGCACACTAAATACTTCATATAACATCCATTAAACTCAAGTTCTAACTCATTTCTAAACCCTTCAAACATCTACTCATTTCCTTGTAAAATTCCTTAACACTTATAACATTTTATACTCGGTTTCTAAATGGTGTTTCTCACCTATGATAACTACTATCCCAAAATGCTTTCTTCTCATCTTAACACCATCTCTTAAGCATTATTTCTTACCAACCTAAACCCTAGTTGATGTCTAAGTCCTCTTTTTACCTAGAACACTTAAGACATTATATCTTCTCTTGTAAAACACCTAGTCATTTCCTAAATTTCGACATAGGTTCTCCTAGCATTTTGTCACACCAAAGCACATCGTTTTCACCATTGAACACACAAGAACACTAAAAATCCATCAAGCACTTTATTATACACAAACTTCACTCATAAAGCACTACATCACAATATAGTGCATAATTTAAATTGCATGGCACTTAGGCCCTTAAAATGCATAATTCTTAAACACTGAATTTCCACAATATATTTGCCTTTGACCTGCAAATACACTCAACAACACATATGCCTTTTACTAGTCTCTTGAGAACACTTTACTAAGTCATTTACCATTTGCTCTTTAGGTAGTTTTAACAAGCATTATAAGCTCATTTCTCCTAAGGCATTAAACCACATTAAGTTAGCATATTTACCTCTTTTCCATACAACTCCTTTCTTGTTTCCTTATAAAACCGGTAAGGTATTTGATTCCTTGTCAAGTTCTAAACAATATACAAACATTATAATGAGTATTCAAGCTATAAGCTTCATCTCATTGTAAACCCTAATTTTACATTGTTTCAAAAACATTAATGTAGTTGTTTTACCTTGATCTTTGAAGAGAGTTTGAATATATATATCAAGAGAGGACTCCACCTAGTCCATGAAGAGTTGGAATGAAGCTAGAACAAAGTCACACAAAGAGCTCCATCAATGTACATTTTCGGTCAAGGCAAAAACATGAAGGAAATGTAGTTTTTATTTGAGATTCCTTACCTAGAAGCAAAGGAGAGTAATAATATGTAGAAATACAAGCTCAAGCTCCTTCAATGGTGGAACTCCATGGCACCGAAATGGGGCTCTTGAAGTTTTGAGAAGATAGGAATGAAGAGCTTGATGAGAGGAAGAGATTGGTGGTGTTTGTTTTTTATTTGGACAAGTGAGCTAGATTTTACAAGAGGTCAAAGCTAGAGTTTTAATGGTGGTGGTGAGTATTACCGTGAGAGAATGAAGAAGAGAGGTTGAAGGAGGAGTTTGGAACCGTGTGAAATGAGAAAGAAATGAGAGAATGAGATAAGTTTTGCTTTTGAAGATATTTGTAGTAAAAAGTAAAAAGTACTTTATTTATTTATCATTACTTACTTAATACATTAACAAGAGAGTGGTGAGTCACCACACTTAAGAAAACCGGCCCCCATTAGTACTTAGGGGTAATATAGTCTTTATTTGTCAATTTAATTACTTAATACAACATATGTTACAAACTAGCTTATAAAAATCACTATTCATAAAAACAAGGCACATAGAAGTGAAATTTTTGATTTCCTATTGATATAGACATCCAAATGTGATATTATATAGTACACATATATATTTAAGAGTAATGATGGACATCTAGCCACTCAAAACTCATTTACAAGACAATTTTCAAAAATGTGCTTTAAGACTCCTTAAAGCACATTTTGTGTTTAAACTTGTTTTCAAACTTGGTTTTCTTTGTTAATTGATTTAATATGTTCATTAGTATATAAATGAGGTCTTGGTAAGTTCATTAGGTCTTAACCAAGCTCAACCCAAGCTTAGAGCACATTTTGGCTCTTATAGACTTTAAAGCACATTTTGTGTTTTCTTTTGTTTAAATTTGTTTACTAATGTTTCTAAGACTCTTGTTAGTCTTTATATACCATATTTAGGTGTTTAAACAATATACTAAGGTTTGGGGTATTTCAGCATTTTATGGAGTTTGACAAACTCCGTTAAAGTTTCATCCTTAGTAGACAGAGAAATAACCCAAGTCCATCTAGAATAGTCATCGACTATGACCAGAATATACCTCTTACCACTTCTGCTTTGAGTACGCATAGGGCCAACAAGATCTATGTGGAGCAATTCTAACGGAGAGCTAGTGGAGAGAGTTAACTTACTTTTGAAAGACGACCGGGTGTGTTTACCTTTTATGCATGCTTCACAGACGGAGTCTGTGTCAAAGTTTGTATCGGGTAAACCAATCACCAAGTCCTTGCTTTTAAGTTTATTCAACAGCCTATGATTTGCGTGACCAAGTCTGGATGAATTTTTGGAATGCACATTTAGACAGACTTGATCGTCTGGATTAATGGAGTTTAAGTACATTTTGTAGAGATTTCCTTCTCTGCGTCCCACAGCTTTTAGGGAACCTGTACGCTCATCAAAAACCTTACAATCCGAAGAGGAGAAAAGAACCAAATTGAATTTATCACAAATTTAGAAATATTTAATAAACTATGTTGAAGTCCAGTGACCAGATGGACTCCATCAATTTTAAATCTAGAGGGGTTACCTACAGAGCCAACTCCCACGATTTCACCCTGGTTGTTGTTTCCGAAAGTAACCTTACCTCCTTGGTAGGATGAAAGCGAATTGAATTGATTTGGGTCTCCGGTCATGTGACGAGAGCATCCACTATCCAAGTACCAGCTGTCTTCATCCACCTTCACCTACAATACAAAAGATCATTTGTTAGACTTCGGAACCAAGATGTACTTGGGTTCCTTTTTCGAGCCAGATCTTTTTAATTCTTCTCTAGCGTCAAGAATCAATCTAACTCATTTGAGATTGAATAAAATATCTTTATTCAATTTATCACAAGCACTGTCCCTATGTCCAAGACTCCCGTAGTAGCCACAAATCTTGGCTGGAGGAAGATTGACATATTTCTGCCGTCCTTTCCACCAGGAGTCAAACTTCTCCTTTTCTTGATATCGTTTGGCTTTGTTGTCGGGTTTGGACATATTTTTTAGAATATTGAACTTCCCTTTTTGCCACTTGGGCTTAGATGGAGTGGATCCAACTCTAGATTGGAGATTAGCAATCTCTTGAGAGAGTTGTTCTACTTTTAAATGAAGATCATCACGATCTTGTTTGACTTCCTTGATTTTGGAGTTGGCCCACTCACGCAGTTCGGAGGAGGTAACTTGTTTGAAAATTTGACTGGCTTGAGAGAGAGAGCATGTTCCTTTTCTTTCAGTTTTTGAGTGAGGTTTTTGATAGTAGTGTTTAAAGACATGTTTTTGGATTTGGAAGCATTGAGATCATTTTGAAGAGAACAACATTTATCGGTGAAAATTGTAAGATCCTGTTTGAGAGACTCGATCAGAGTGAGATACTCTTTCTGGTCACTCTGATTGGATTGATTAAGACTTAAGGTATCATTGAGTTCCTTTTGAAGGGAATCAAAATTACGCCGTGATTCTTGTAGATCCAGTCTAAGAGAGCAAGAAATGGTCTTATGTTCCTCAGCTTCATCTCTTAAGGCATACATGAGACCTTTTGAGATTTCGAGTTCGTCAGTCAACTCGGATATTTTGCTGGTGAGAATTGCTTTGAGGGAGTTAGTCTCAGAGACAATTTTAGCAATTAAGGTCATAAAACCCATAGGAGTAATGCGATAGAGATCTGTTTCAAGATGGGAGCGAGTTACCTCATTGTCGGGGATCATGGACTCCGTTGTATCATGTGCCATGAGACATACCAGACCTCTAGACTCTGTGTCTTAATCGTCGGAGTCTGAATCACCCCAGCCGACAGCTGCCATCAGCGACCTACCTTGAGATTTTCCATACTGGTTCTTGAGTAAGGGGCAGTCCTTCTTGAAGTGACCGGGTTTATTGCAGTTGAAACAGGTGACAAAATTGAAGACTTGTTTGGAGGTATTCGAGAATGATCGACTTTGTCGGTTAGGCTGGTTGCGCATGAATTTTCAGAAATTCTTTACTATGAAGACAAAGTCTTCCATAGTCTCAGCCTCACTTTCTTCAACAATAATATCCACCAACTCGGCCTTAGCTTGTCTCATTTGAGTATCAGCAACATAGGCTCCTTCTTGAGTGTACTGAGTCGAATTAACCTGCAAGGCTTGGTCATTTAAAGTAGTAACCTTACTAGAAGGAGAAGAAGATGTAGTACCGCATTTCTATCGAACATTCTTTTTGTACTTATCCACAGATTGTAGATAGGAACCTAAATCTTGGAAGCTCCATTTGGATAAGTCCTTGCATGCTTTGGTGGAGATTACTGTCTCTGCCCATTCTTCTATGAGACTGTCGAGCAGTTTATGCAAGACACTCTCTCTATCCGGTAAGATGTTCACTTCCTGCATGGTAGTAGTTAGTAAATAGAAACGATCAAGCACTTCTTCCAGAGATTCACCTGGTTTTTGCAGAAAATTCTCGTAGTCCATTTGAAGTTCCTGAGCTTTGCAATTTTTGAGTTCAGTGACTCCTTCATGAGTAGCTTGAAGGAGTGTCCATATCTCATTTGTAGACTTACAGTGATTGACTCTTCTTTGTTCTGGAATGGATAGGCAAGTATAGATTACGCGTGAAGCTTGTCGATTTAGCTCATACCTTTTGCGATCAGCAGCAGTCCATATGGATCGATCCGGATTGACTGCGAGATCTCCTTCAGTGACTATCTCCCACAGTTCAGAGTTGACTGACTCAATGTGTTGCTTGATCTCATTTTTCCAATAATCATAGTTTGTGGAGGTGAGTCTGGGGTGCTCGAAGTGTATTTTGTTGTTTTGATTGGCGAAGAGGTCTGCCATTGCTCGTTGATTGACTGTCAGCCTAAGCAAGGCTCTGATACCATGTGTTGGATTGGGTGGCTAACTCAAACCAACCTAAGGTGTGAGTCTAAGGGTTGGTTTGACTCAATCGATCTCTAAAAGAGAAGAGACACTCTGGGACGAAATAACACTCAATCGAACTGGCTAAACTTAGTGTGCTAAAGACTTAAAAAGACTTGAACAAATTAATGTTAGAGACGGGCTCTGTAGAACTCAGCAAGATACACAAATAAGTTATTTTATTCTCTAGTCAAAATAGAATAACTTACAAATGCCCACTAAGTAGAAGAGATCTACTTAGCGGTTTTTCACTCACTTACCCAACACACTTTCTGATCAGCTCAATGGTAAGTGTAGCAAAAACTAGGATCTTCCTAAGCAGAGTCTATCTAGATGCACTAACTAGTTTGGTACGTATTTTCTCTCTCTGACTTACAAAACAATTTCTTTCTCTCTTTCTAAGCTCCAGAATGTTTCTCAAATGAAAAGCACCAATGAAAAAAGCTATTACAATACTTATTTATACTAGCACTAGAAGCGCCAGGTCGAGGGAGTTAGTTCTATAATTGTCGGAACTAACTTAGTGGGCAACGTCCTTAAGTGGTCTCCTGACTTATGCCGTGAACTTCGGATGTGATGGGGAGGCTGTATGACTGGTGTGGTGTTGAAGCATTCACGAGTTCGCTCCTTAGTTTTCGCAACGGCATGGGAGAGTCTATGAAGTCTCCATAGTTGTATGGACTCTCTTGTAGTAACTCGCTCTTTGTGTTTGACTGAGGATGATTGACTCTGTCGAGGTGATTGGCTATCTCTGCAACAATCTATTGTCCCAACATCCCATATTCCTAGCTACCTCACTAAATCTTTAACTGCACAAGGGCAATACCAAAACACTCAGTCCTACAGAGTGTAGAGGTGTAAACTCTTTTGCAGTTAATATCTAGAGAAACAACTAGATAGGAAGAAACAGTAACCATGTGAGTTTTACAATCAAGGCCCAGTTAGTCACATCAGGCTGAGTTAGTCACACAAGCAGTTTTCCTTTTGAAAATCATTTAAGCTCAATTAGCATTTTTCAAAAAAATTTCTTTAAGTCTGTTAGCAGAAGTATCTGAGTAACGCTGTAGCAGTCCTAGTAGACTCGTGTAAACATTCAACAATACTCTGATGAACATTAAAGATAGTCTATGATCAATAACTTATATCCTAAGTTAAACTTAAATAAATTCCTCACTCTTATTTGTAAATCTCGATCATCTTGTAAGCCCTCGCTTAAATATTATGTATGACCTATGACTTATTTTATAATGTTGTATAGCCTAAGGTTGTAAGATCAAGGAATGTATTTTACTAACACTTGTTAATTGTTCCACTCAATCTACTTTACTAATACGTAACCATAATTCTCACATTCGAGGCTTTTGAGACCTTAATAACATAAATGCATTTTATAATAACTTAATTGATCTTAGAATTCAGAGACAACTGCTAAACTCAACTATTTTACTTTTAGTTCATAATGACTTCTAATTACAACCATTTAATAATCTTGTCATAAGATGTTTAATTATTTTTCATCTTGAAATAACCATATTTTAATTAACTTAGACCTTTCAAACTCCAACATTTAGTATTCACAAGGTATATTATTTGCTTAATTATTACCTATATAATAAGGTGTTTTAAGATAACATTTTATGTGTCCTTACTTACACTTAATTTCATAAATGTTTTATTTTCACACACATTCTCTTTATAGGCTATGTATAATCCTTTTGTACTAAATTTTAACAAACTTATGTCTTAAACACATTCTAGATTGTTTACAAAACCTATGGTTTCAAAAGAGTAACTCAATAAATTAATTTCCTTTATTATGTTTTAGGATAGACATTATATCTTAACATAAGGTAGAATTTACCTAAGAATTAAATTCTCATTCATAAGTGAATTTGTCAATTATTTAATAAGATCATCTATTTGGAAAAATCCTCATACCTTATATTCAAATGATATATTAAGATTTTCAGTATCGTAAAGTAGATCAATATAATCTCTTATGTAACTTAGTTTCATCTAATTAAAGGTTCAAAGGTTTTAAGTATCTAATTTCTATTTATAAGCTTTTATAAGTTCTAACTACTAAATACATTACTTAATTATAAAATCATGTTCTGAATATTGGTAATAATTGTATTTTATATGGCTTATCTAATCCTAAGAAACTTAAGGATTGTTATTTAGATTAATTCCCTAATCATAGTTTAATATGGTTTTATATCATAATTCATTTAATGATTTTATCTTAAAACATTAAGTTATTATTCAATACTATAAATGTTATGAAATGATTAAATCTAGACTTATTAATCCACTTCACATTTAGATGTAAAAGTATTTCATTTATTTTATTATTAATTATATAATAAGATCTATCTGTGTAACATTTTATGAAATCTAATTACAAATATTCCTAAGTCTTAACTTATTAATTACTCAACCCAATTATAGATTTATATTCTAGTTGTTGACTAATAATATTATGCATGTATTTTATTATGGTCTATATAAAATCTTAGAAATTCAAAGGT
The DNA here is from genome assembly GCA_023374045.1 of Limonium bicolor. Classification (NCBI taxonomy): domain Eukaryota; kingdom Viridiplantae; phylum Streptophyta; class Magnoliopsida; order Caryophyllales; family Plumbaginaceae; genus Limonium; species Limonium bicolor. The sequence continues at coordinate 478,992,475 of CM041777.1, read as the reverse complement.
AACTCTTTAAGCTTAATTTCATGACCATAGTTTAATACCACCTCATATAATACTCTTTTAATAGTATTATGTATAGATTTAGTTTAACTTGTTAATTCATTCATATTCTATTTTCTATAAGGTATTTTATTCCTTTTATTTATTCTTTCGTTATCTATATATTAAGATTTATTTAAGACATTCTTTACATAACTTTACTGTATTGAATTACTCCTACTAACTTGTATACACATCTTCATCCAACATGTGAGTTATAACATAAGGTATTTCCCTTATTCAGTATGTTAGCTTCTATAGTATATATTTAACATAAAATTAGGTAAACTTTAATTCCTTGATTTAACCTAAGATAATCCTTTATTTCTTTTATTTCTTTATTTCAACTCAAAATTTCATACCTAAAATATTTATTAACATTTTGTATTAAATGTTAGTTTAGCCTTCTTATATTATCTTCAACCTATAAAGTTTATGATCCAACTATACTTTAATTTCCATTAAAACCATATATCATAAGGTAACTTATGAAAATTTCAAAAATACAATTTTTAGACCTATTTCCTCTTGTATAAAAATTCTCAAACTTAATATATAGTAATTGTAATATTTTAGACATATTATAAAATTTTTATTTCATAAAAATCTCTTTGTTAATTATTTAAATAAATCCAAAATACTCAGAACGTACAAAAATTATAACTTACATTTAAAAACTCAAAACCTGTATTAATTTACATGAAAATAAGCTGAATTATATAAGGAATCTATGGTTAAAATTTCGTGCCAAAATACATTAGGGAAGGTCACTAAATAAATTCAGCAAGTTAGAGTATTTTCCTGTAATTTAAACTGACTTAAAACATCATTAACTTCTACGTTTTAATCGTGACCGTTCGTTCTCTTTAACTACGATCAGACGGCCTTTATTCTGCGAGTTCATACAAAAACTCTAATCGACTACCAATTGCGTTTTCCTCAATTCCTCACAATCTACATAACCAAATTCAGTAATTCTTGTTGCATTCAACTCAAAATTGAAAGACGAATCTAATGGTACAAATTTCACGACCTATAATGCAAGGCTCTGGAACTTCGATTCTGTGTTTGTCGAACTAGGGTTTGTGTTTGTTTAATTCAATTTCGACAAAATACTCTCTATATAGTGCGTTATAGGTCAAATTAGTAGACGAGTATGAACGAGAATGCAAAAACGAATAGCATTATTGGTGTAATTTGGTCGGAATCGTACCGGATATGCGCCGGCAAGGAAAATCGAATTCGGTTTCTAGAAAACTTGATATTTTATGTGCAGACCAAGTAGGCTACTTCACGGGTCAACTTGTGCCAACTGAGAAGGATTCGATCCACGAAACCTACCACATTTTAAACTAGGTACGTAACTCTAGACATGAGTGGAAGAATCATTTAAATTGATGAACTAGAGAGAAAGTTACAGATCTCGCAAGATCTGGGTTTACCTAGTCAATTTCTGGGAAATCTAGGCAAGAATCTGACGTGATCGAGTTGAGGACTTAAGACACGTTGATCTTCCACACGATTGAGAATCAGCCTTGGTTGTTAAAAGAAAAGTTGTAGAGGAGTTAAAGATCTAGAAAATGAGCTATTGTTTGTGAATTTTCATTCACAAATGAAGAAGATAGGATAGAATGAAGTTTGCATTACCTTTCCAAGTTTCTGGGTTTCCAGTACTCAGGGAGGCAACTTCAGATTGATTTTGTGATGAATGTGTGGCAAGTTAGGTCAAGTGTGAGTAATGGTTAAAAACTAGGTTAAAAAAGGAAGAGAATGGTGAAGGTTTGACGGCAATTGGATGAATAAAACGAAAGGTATGGCTGTCTAAAGATTGACCAACGATCAGATCATTCTGGTGCAAGTATTTAGCTGATTTTGTAGGGATTTGCTTATTGCACGAGTCCCGAGGCACGGATAAGTCAGCAGGACTTGGACACGTCAGTTTTGTTTTTCAAAATTTTGGCTCTAAACTTCATTATATCATAACTTTGGCTAGGATGATCCGTTTTAACGTTCTTATTATCAATCTTCTTGGTTTTCCATAATCTTTTTATTGGTATAGTTTTCATGAGCTGGTTTGACCATCCTTAAAAAGTTAACCCTAGCAAGGCTTAAGGAGCTTTAAGGTTTCTATAATTTTATATTGACTTTTATGATTCAAATCAATGCTCCAAATATTTCTAAAATCTTTATAATATAATTGGAGTGTCTTGAAAATTTTCCAAGATTTATTGACTTATAAATCCTATTATTAAATTCATAATACCATATAATAATTAATGTTTAATAGTATTATTTAGGGTTTAATAAAAGAAATCCCCTAAATTAATTTAGGGGTATTTCAGTCTTTCTCAGTTAAAAGAAACTTCGTCTCGAAGTTTAAAATCAACTAATAGTTACTCACACCGCTTCGGGTGTGCTGGGAAGAATTCCAAGATATTTCATAGATAGAAGTCGAGAGTCACACAATGTGTAAACCATGTACATAAACCTCTCCATCACCCTACTAATAAAACAACAGGGCATAATCTGGATAAGGTGACGAAGAAAGATTATGCATTACCCCCCCCCCCCCCCTTTATAAGAAAATTTCATCCCGAAGTTTAAGATTATCTACCAACTACTCACACCCCCTTCAGATGTGCGGGTAAACTAAATATCAAGTTGTATTACAAGCTCTAAAATGTATATCAAACAATCAAACCACTCAAGGGTGTTCATCCAATATCAATTCCAAACCACAATTTCCATTTCCTTATTCCCCATCCTTAAATAAGGATCCATTCTACTCAAGGTCAACCATAGGCCAAACCAAAATATCTCATAATTACCATCCAATTGATGCAAGAGGTAAATGACATGAACTACCACTCAGAATACATTATCCAACAAGGTTGTTTAAAAAACCATTCACAACAATATGCATGGACCATACTAGACTTCCCAACATTTAGTTTCTGTTTTCTTTAATTACTTGATGTTTATTTCAAACACCACATTCAAAGAATTCAACACCTTATTATCAAGCTTTGTTGTAAATTTTATTGCACTGTTGATTTTATCTATGATCATTATATATATGTATCTCCTGATTGTTATGTATTTGTATTTTCTTGATTGTTATAAAATTTTAATTTATAATTCTTATCTATTCATTTTATGATTGGTACAAATTATATGTTTATTTTATATTATGTGCTTATTTTATGATTAGTATATGTATATTCTTGTTTCTCGATTGTTATGCATTTCCACGTTTTCACATTTTACAAGAAAATTTTAGTGACTAAGTTGTTGAAATTGTACGACCGCGGGATGTTGATAAGTGTGAAATTGATATGGTTTTATAGGTGCTAAATTCTTATTTATGGAACCTTTTTATTTGCTTTTTCACACTTATCCTATGCTTTTCATGACTCTTGCTTTGGGCAAGAACTGATGCCAATTTATATGTTTAAAGCAGGAAATGATGGTAGAAATGCATAGATCTCCTCACAAGCTTTCCAACGTCGCAAACGTGGAACAAATCGGAGCTCATATGAAGAATTTGGACCCTGTCAAAGTTGTGCCCGGTGCGATATATTTATATATATATATATTTACAAGACTGCCGTAAAAGGATTGAGAAGAGGAAGGGGGAAGATTGGAAATATAAAAGAAAGTTACTCCGAAGGTTTCCAAGAGTTTGAGATGTGAAAGGTCTTCACTTACTTCGAGAAACTGAAGGGAGTTTAAAAATATCATCAATGAGTTAAGTGAAGAGCCATTATATTTAACTTATAAATATGGAAGACTTTGGAGAGAAAATCGTCCACTCATCCACAATTCACGATTCACATTTCATAAGAGAGAGGTGAGACCTTTTGGAGACTCAAGAGCGGCCGTGAACCCTTCTTCTACACAAGAGGAGAATTTCAGCTCCGATTTCTTCTATCTGTTCAACCCGACTCTTTGCAAATCTTCAGATTAACATAGAGATGATTCCTACACCTTCTTCTCTTGTTATTTCTTTTGTTGCTATGCTTGGCTAAGGGAATAAACTTCAGGGAATGGTGGTTGTATATAGTTAGGTTTTGTAGCTTTATTATCAGTCGATATGGGATTAAACTTGGGTTTGTTTCAGATTATAAAACTTGTTTGCGCTATCAATAAAATTTGCAACTTTATTTTTAGCTTTAAGAAAGTTGTCAAGATCTGATCCGTGATTGATAACTAGGTCGTTATAATCTGTTAATCTGTGGATAGCTTAATCTGATTGATGAGTAAGCCTTCAGATGCAATTTAAATTCATATGCTTAATTCCTCTGCGTTAGTAGTGATAGGTTTATGATTTAATCTGTCGCGTCCTACACAGTGGAGTTCTAATTGGCTAGGATTTAGTTTTTTAGAAACTTGTTAGAATTAGCCGAACCCTAATCCCCAATCAACTGGTAATAGAATTGCATGACTTAACTAGGAAAGACCACCTGAACCCGGAGTTCCACTTTCATTATATTTTTATCAGCCACTCTTTACTTGTTCTTAATTTTATTGATCAACAATTTCCCCCAATTTACAACTTTTGCTAGGATTAGATTTACTTTCTTAGTCCCCTGGTTCGATACCACGATTGCTCATATTACTTTACTGCTACGACCGGGAATTATTTTGCAACCTGTAGGTTTATTTTATTTATTAATTACTAGGATTAATTTCGTAGTTTTTAATATATCAAAAAATAACCGTTTGCAAATTGGCACCGTTGCCGGGGACTAGATTTCTACCTAGTCCTTAGCCTTGGTTGTTAGTTTATTTTATTTTAGTTTATTATTTTTTTTAATTTGTTTTTTTCCTTTGTTTTCCTTCGGTTTATTTTAATTTATCTATTAGCTTAATTTTATTTTTCTTTATTTCGGTATTTTTCATATATTACTTTTCTATCCTTTATTTTATTTTCAGTTCTAATCCTTCTTAGTTTGTGTTGTTTCTTTTTGTGACCTTTTGCAGGTAGTTGATGGTACATACTCGCTCTCGTTCAGATACTTATATTGATTTAAATAAGGTTTTGGACCCAGAGATCTAGCGTACTTTTCAGCGAGCCAGACGCCAACAAAGGTTCCAAAGACAGTTAGAAATGGCGGCTCCTATAAATGGTGCTCAGGCGATCGACCTGAAGCTGTGCCAAGAAGAAGTCCGGTAGTCCTTCCTGTGCTCACACCTACGCTTACAGAGGAGTGGAAGGGCCTGAAGCCTTTTCACCAGTCCAAGGTTGTTCGGGAGCTACCTGGAGGCACATTTGATGGAACTAACCCAAATGACGCTCTAGATCATGTAAATCGCTTCCTTATTCACATTGATCAAATCGGGTGTTCTGAAGGTTTGTTAGAGTTTGTTCGGTTAAGTCTCTTCCCTAATACCTTATCTAGTGATGCTGTTAATTGGTTTTATCGTCTTCCTTCTGGCATTATCACGACATGGGAGCAAATGACTACCAGGTTCTACGATAAATATTATCCTATTTCTAGAACTATTGACTTGGTAGCTGATTTGCTTGCTTTTAAACAGACAGGATCTGAGACGATATGTGAGGCATGTGATAGATTTAAGGAGATGCTTCGCCAGTGCCCACACCATGGCCAAGACATGACCTGCATTGCTATGACGTTCTTCCACGGGCTCCACCATATACATAAGGCTGAGGTACGATCTGCTTTGGGTGGTGACATTCTTAACAGATCCGACACCGACTTCATGGCAGCCATGGAGACTTATATTGATGAGGTTCGCCAGTGGGGATCTGAAGGTAGCAGGACTATGTCTGTTAGAGTAAAGGGTGTGCAGAATTTGGATCCTTGGATGGCACACATGGAGGAGACTCATGCACAACAAACTACTCTGGTAAGCTCTCTGGTTAAAAGATTTGATGATTTTATGATTAACCAGCAGCCAGTGCAGCAGGTAAAGAGGATAGCTACCAGCTCATCAGACCCACTTTGTTGTCAATGTGGGGGCGCTCATGCTTTTGAGATGTGCCCACAATTGGAGGAGATGAGGCAAGCGGAGGAAGCTCATTTTGTGGGGCAAGGGAATTACCCACCTTGGAACAAAAACCAGCATCCAAATCTCAGGTATGGTAATCCCAACAATGCTTGGAATTCTAACTTGTTGTAGGGCAACCAGCAGGGACCACCTGAGTTCTCTCAACCTTCTTATAATCAAGCCTGCCCACAAGGCCAGTTTCAGCAAGACCAGAGCTCCTATCAGCCAGTTGTTCCTCAACAGCCTGCTAAATCCTCCTCTGATGCAAAGATGGACCAACTTCAGGAATTGATTGCATCCATGGCGAGTACTCAGAAGACTCACACTGAGACGCAGAACAATATCAATCAATCTTTGATGGCTGGTCAGAAAAGTTTGGAGAATTCGGTTCAGAGTATGCAGCAACAGATGAATCAGATGAACCAGATACTCCTTAATCAGCAGCAACAACGACAACCTGGCACATTTCCTTCCCAACCTCGTCCAAACTCGAAGGAATCAGCTAAGGCGTTGATTGTTTGTGAAGAGGTAATATCTCCTGTGGTTGATCTTGAGGATGATACTGTATCTGCTGCAGTAACTTTGAGGAGTGGAAGGCAGTTGGAAGATAAGCAAAAAGAACAAGTGGCTGAGGGCCAAACTGGTTAAGAGATCAACCCTTCTTCTGTTGATGTACCATCAGGGTCTTCAGTCCCTCCAGTGGTAAATTCTGAGGAGATCCAGGCTCCAATTCTTCCTACTCCCTCTCCTTCTCGCATTACTGTTGATGTCTCTTCTTCCTCTCCTAAGCATGTTGAACTCCCATTTCCTAATAGGACGAAGAAGAAACATTTGGATGAACAATTTGCTAAATTTTTTAGCATTTTTAAGAAGCTAACACTTGATATTCCTTTGATTGATGCTTTGCAGGAGATGCCTAATTATGCTAAATTCTTGAAGGATCTTCTAACAAAGAAAAAGAAGAAAGAGGATAAAGAAACAGTCCACCTGACAGAAGAGTGATTTGCTGCTCTTCTTCGAGCACTTCCTCTAAGCAAAAGGATCTAGGCAATCCCATTGTCCCTTGTTTTATTGGGGATGTAGACTGCGGCAGTGGCTTGTGTGACTTGGGTGCTAGCATCAACATCATGCCCTATGCCACCTTCTTGAAGGTAAGAGGTGGAGAGTTGCAATCAGTCCCTTTCAAGTTCCAGCTAGCCGACAGATCTGAGATCAAACCAATGGGTATTGTTCGTGATTTAGTTGTTGGGGTGGGCCGTTTTATTTTTCCTGCTGATTTTGTTGTTTTAGATATGGATGATGATGTAGAAGTACCTCTTATTTTGGGTCGACCTTTTCTGAGTACTGCTAAAGCTGTTATTGATGTGTATGATGGTAAGATTACTTTATGGTATGAGGACGAAAAGATTGAGTTTGACATGAAAAAGATGATGAGGACAACTTCTAATTCTGCTCATTTTGTGATGTCGGTAAGTCTGGTGAATGATGATGGGGAAGATTGTAATTTGTTAGATGATGATGATGATGACATGTATTCTTTTCCTTCTTCTTTACTTACTGTTTCTGAGCCATTGGAGCAAGTTCTTGTTGCTTCTTTGGAAGAAAAGACTGCCAATCTTGAGGTGGATGCAGCACTTGCTCATATAGAGAACGGAAAGGTTGGTTTTCAAGCTTATCGCTCTTCATTGGAGAGGCTTGATAGAGAGATTCAGAGGTCTATTCCTTCTGTCGAGCGGCCACCTACACTTGAGCTTAAGGAGCTCCCTTCTAACCTTAAGTATTCTTTTCTTGCTGATAATACTTACTTGCCTGTCATTGTTTCTTCTTCATTGACTTCTGGGCAGGAAAACAAGTTACTTGAGGTTTTGAAGAGGCACAAGAGAGCGATCGGGTGGACGTTAGCTGACATCAAGGGCATTGCCCCTACCTTCTGCACACATCATATCTACATGGAGGAAGATTACAAGCTTGTCAGATAGCCACAACGTCGGCTTAACCCCAACATGCAAGAAGTTGTCAAGAAAGAGGTGTTGAAGCTTCTGGATGCTGGGATCATCTACCCCATTTCTGACAGTACATGGGTGAGTCCTATACAGGTAGTCCCTAAGAAAGGTGGGTTTTAGGCTGTTCTAAACGATAAAGGTGAGTCAATTCCTCAAAGGAAGATCACTGGTTGGCGTATGTGTATAGATTATAGGCGTTTGAATTCTGCCACCAGGAAAGATCATTTCCTTCCCCCTTTTATTGATTAAATGCTTGAGAGGTTGACTGGACAAGAGTATTATTGCTTTTTAGATGGTTTTTCAGGGTACTTTCAGATTTCTATTGCGCTAAAGGACCAATACAAGACCATTTTCACTTGTCCTTATGGTACCTTTGCGTACAAAAGAATGCCTTTTGGACTGTGCAATGCTCCTGCCACCTTTCAGCATTGTATGCAGGTGATCTTCGTAGACTTCATCGAGCAGAGCATTATGGTATTTATGGATGATTTTCTGTTTATGGCTCTAGCTTTGATGTTTGTTTGGCACAACTTGACCAATCCTAGGCCGATGTGAGGAGACAAATCTGGTTCTTAACTGGGAGAAGTGTCACTTCATGGTCAAGGATGGGATTGTGCTAGGTCACAAAGTTTCTGCTAAAGGGATTGAGGTTGATCAAGCGAAGGTGGAGGTAATTGAGAAATTTCCAACACCTACTTGTGTGGAAGAGGTAAGAGCTTTCTTAGGGCATGCAGGTTTTTATAGATGGTTTATTCAGGATTTTTCTAAAATTGCAAAACCGTTGACTGACCTGCTTCTGAAAGATGCCCCATTTGTTTTTCTGATGATTATGTATCTGCTTTTGATTTGACTAAGCAAAAACTGGTAGCTGCACCCATTGTTGTTTCACCTGACTGGTCATTACCTTTTGAGATTATGTGTGATGCTAGTGATTATGCAGTGGGGGCAGATCTGTGCCAGAGGAAAGATAACGTTCTCAGGGTCATTACTTATGCAAGCAAAACGTTGAATGACGCCCAGAGGAACTACACCACCACTGAAAAAGAGCTTCTGGTTGGGGTATTTTACCTTGACAAATTTAGATCATATCTTTGGGGAAGTAAAGTGATTGTGCATAGTGACTACACTGCTCTTAGATATTTATTTGCTAAGAAAGAGGCCAAGCCCCGCTTGCTTCGTTGGATTCTCTTGTTACAGGAATTTGACATTGAAGTGGGGGATAAAAGTGGTAAATTTAATGCTGTGGCTGACCATCTTTCTCGGCTATTAGTTCCTGACGATGGTGTACCGATTAATGAATTTTTTCCTGATGAAACTGTTTTTGTGTTGCATAAGGTGCAAGAGCCATGGTATGCTGACCTGACCAATTATCTTGTTTCTGGGGTGGTACCTCATGACTTTTCATATGCTCAATTTTTATCTGATGCTAAGCATTATATCTGGGAAGACCTTTATCTCTTTCGAGTTTGTGCAGATGGTTTTGTAACACCCCTACTACACACTTAACATTAATTGAAATCGCAGCGGAAATAAACAACTTAATATTAACTAAACGATTCGGTGCTACTACGCCGTTAACCACCCACGTGATTAACAAGGCAGAATAAATACAAGTGTACCGGTCTGATGATCAGACTCCCGAGCATTAGGTACTAACATCCGTACATATATACATTACCAACCATACCGAGTTTTTAATACAAACCGTCACTGTAACATGTAACATGTAACTGTAAACTGCCACTGTGTACAACCGCCACTGTAATATGACGGTGTTCAAAATATAACGCCACGGGAGCACAGGCGCATCCCGGGCTCAACATCCAAAATAACCAAAAGTATTTCTGCAGCCTAGAATCTACAGCCATTCCGCTTCCTCGATCCTCATCGTGCAATATCAATATGGAGCCCCTGAGGGGGTCAGCAACCCTTGGCTGGTATGGTTAACGCGCAGCCCATCGGCTACCGGGATACGCGCAACTAATTGTCATGATGACATGGCATTCATTTTAAACATGCAACATATATATCATAGCAAGAGCATTGCATAACAACATCACAAATAACATACAAGAACGAATCCTTTTAGGAAGCGAACCAACACAATTAGATCCCATGGAGAGCCTAGAGAATGTTGCCAAACTCATGCTAAGCTCGTTACATAACTCGCTACCGTCCTGTTAAATTGAACGAATAGCTTAACATAAAGGTGCGTCGGATATAGTGATCCAAGCATACCGAACAAAACATAGTATGCCCCTGTGGCCCGACGTGAGTTAGTAAAATAGCCTTGGATAAGCTAAAGGGGAGGTTGAAAACCAAAAGAGAAGACAACCTTAACATACAAAGAGAATCAAACCGGTTATGACATCGACTCCCATACTCACACGCGTGGCCGAAACTACCGGACTCCTCACTTCCCGGTTAGCACTTGTTAGATGTTCAACAATGAACTCAATAAACAAATCACAACAAGTGGTTAAGTCTTGTTAGACACACACAAGGAAAATGAGTCACATCTTGACAACACCATAATATAAACAACTGTAAACTCGTTACATGACTTAAGTCTTACAAGGTCATAAACACTCATAAAAACATTCAACACACAAGCCGGTGTAAACCGGTAGGCAACAGACTGCAAGAAAACCATACATTGGTCCTTGCTGCGAACGTGACCCACCAAGCGTAGTCCCTAAACATAATTAATAATGTCGGTTAATTAACTTATTTAACTTTCGTTTACTAAGCACTTACATGATTGTATGACATGTTCTAATGCCTAAACTCACCCTTGATTACCTTCATTATACCCCCTAGGGTTAACTACTTAAGCCACTTTTGTTTGTTATTTTTTTTAACAAGTTTTGGTCTGACCGACCTTACCGGCCGACCTTACACAAGGTCGGTCCATTCCAGAACCTATTACCGTCAGAAAATTCTACTCCGACCGACCTTGCAAGTTCGGTCCACAAGGTCGGTCTATTCCCGAGAGTTTTTCCCCTTTGAAAACTCAGGCCCGACCGATCTTGGCAAGTTCGGTCCCAAGATCGGTCGATTCCCGAGACCAACTTACGTACAAAGATTTAGGCATGACCGACCTTGTAAGTTCGGTCCCAAGGTCGGTCTATTCCAGAGACTTAATCCGTACCTAAAATCCATGTCCGACCGACCTTGCAAGTCCAGTCCCCAAGGTCGGTCCATTCCAGAGACCATTTCTCACAGGGTAAACTGGTCTCGACCGACCTTGCAGGTCCGGTCCCCAAGGTTGGTCTGCTCCAGACCCTTGTTTTTAATTGCCCATTTAACTCCAAACTTCACCTCATAGTGCCCTAGTATGTTCTAACCACATTTGGCACTTCAAACACCCCTTAAGACATCCATTAAACTCCTTAAATCATTCACTAAAATCCTCCTCAAGCATTACACAAACTCTTATAAAAAGGTTAGCACATACAATGTTTTCACTAAGTTTTTATGTGGTGTTTTATACCTATAACTATCACTATTCCCAAATGCTTTCTCACCACTACAACATCATCTCCCAAGCATCTTTTCTTCCTAACCAAACTCCTTGAATATCTCCACAAGTTTATAGCTCCTTCATGTAATGCATTACTTCTTCCTTGTTCACCAACATTGTACAAGTCCCAAACACAATCTCACCATGATCTTGAAGTATCCCAAAACACTCACTTGCATTCTAAATCCTCTAAAATATTGCATAAGTCCTTTTTACATCTTAGAATACCTTAATGCATGTTTCTTTCACTAGTAGAACACTTAATCATTCTAAACACTTCCTAACTCACCAAAACTCATTTTAAACACCTAAAACTTCTTATACATTACCTAAATTTCGACATGGGTTCTACTAACATCTTGTTACACCAAAACATATTATTTTTAGCATCAAACACCTAAGAACACTCAATTCCATCAAGAACATTCTAATACACAAAACTTCACCAAACTTACACTACATCACAATATAATGCATTATTTAAATTGCTTGGATCTTAGGCCCTTAAAATGCATAAACCATAAGCACTGAATTTCCCACATTATATTTGCCTTTGACCTGAAAATACACCCAACAATACATATGCCTTTTTAATAGTCTCCTTGAGAACATTTACTAGGTCATTCACCATTGGCTCCTTGAGTAGTTTTAATAAGTAACATAAGCTCATTCCTCCTAAGGCTTTAAATTACATTAGGTTAACACATTACCTCTTTTCCTCACAAACTTCTTTCTTGTTTCCTTGACTAAATCGGCAAGGCTTTTAGTTGCTTGTCAACTTCTAATCAATATACAAACAATGTAATGAGTATTCAAGCTTTATGCTTCATCTCATTGTAAACCCTAGATACATATATTGTCTTAGAACATTAAGATGATTGTTTTACCTTGGAAATGAAAGAGAGTTTGGATATGTAGCAAGAGAGGACTCCACCTAGTCCTTGAAGGATTGGAATGAAGCTAGAACAAAGCAAAAGAAAACACCATGAAGAGGTGATTTTCGGTGAACATAAAAACATGGAGGAAATGTTATTTTTCTTTGAGTTTCCTTACCTTGAAGCAAAGGAGAACAATAATATGTGAAAAGATGAGCTCAAGCTCCTCCCATGGAGATTCCTCTTGGCACCGAAATGGAGCTCTTAGAGTTTTGAAAGGATGAAGTTGAAGAGCTTGGCAAGACAAAGAGAATGGTGGTCTTGGTTTTTGATTTGGCAAAGGGATCTAGGAGATATAAGGGGTTGAAGATGAAGAATGGTGGTGGTGCTGTAGCATGACCGTGAATGAGAGCAAGAAGGAAGGTAGAAGACGTGGGAAATGAAGAGAAATGAGAGAATGAGTTTGGAGTTTGCTTTTGGAAGATATTTATATGTTAAAGCAAATAGTAACTATTAGTCATCATCTCTTTACTTAATAAGCTAGCATAAGTGGTGACTCACCACCATAAAAACCGGCCCCCTTAATGTGTTTAGGGGTATTTTGGTCTTAGTTGACCAATTAAATTACTTATTTGACTTATGTTATAAACTTGCTTAATTTGGTTACTATTCACCAAAACAAGGCACATATTTGTGAAATTTTTGATTTCTCATTGATTTAGACTTCCTAATGTGATACTAAGTAGTACACATGTTAATTAAAGAGTAATGATGGACATTTAGCCATTCAAAACTCATTTACAAGACAATTTTTCAAAAATGTGCTTTAAGACTCCTTAAAGCACATTTTGTGTTTTAACTTGTTTTCAAGCTTGGTTTTCTTTGGTAATTGGTTTTATATGTTCATTAATATATAAATAAGGTCTTGGTAAGCTCATTAGGTCTTAACCAAGACTATCCCAAGCTTAGAGCACATTTTAGCCCATATTGACTTTAAGGTAATTTATCGTGTTTTCTATGGTTTAAATTGTTTACTAATGTTTCTTAGACTCTTTTTTGTCTTAATATACCGTATTTTAATGTTTAAATGACATATAAGGGTTTGGGGTATTTCAATCTACCCCCCTTAAAAGAACTTTGTCCCCAAATTTCATACTTCCCACATATCTTAATATTAGAACACGGGGAATATTTATAAAACAATACTTCCATAACAACATTAACAACATACTTACATAGCACCGGACACAAGGTCCAAACAACATAACATCATTCAGACACAACGGTCTGTAACATAACAAGGTAACAACATAACACAGACAATGTATTTAAATACATGTCGTACACACATAACCGAAACGGCTCTACCCCCCTTAAAATAGGGGTACGCCCCGTACCCTATACATACAAAAACTAAGAAGTAACCAACAACGGGTACTTCGCCTTCATCTTATCTTCCAGCTCCCAAGTGGCCTCCTCAACGTCCTGGTTAGACCAGAGAACCTTCACCAGTCTCACAGACTTATGGCGAGTGTCTCGAGTCTTAGTGTCCAGAATCCGTACGGGACTAGTGGAAAAAACACTTTATACCACGGCTAAAAAAGGGTCTTATAACACGGCTAAATGCCGTGTTATATACAGTCGTCATATATAAACAAGTTATATAACACGGCTATGAGCCGTGTTATAAAGTCGATTATATGACACGGCTGCACCTGAGCCGTGTTATATAATTTAGTTTTATAACACGGTTTTAATCAAAGCCGTGGTATAAAGTTGGTTGAATCCGTCAAAATCATGACCTTTTATAACACGGCTTCCTTTTAGCCGTGGCATAAAAGCATGTTATATAACACGGCTCTTGATGTAGCTGTGGCATAAAAGCATGTTATATAACACGACTCTTGATGTAGCCGTGTTATATAACTTGCTTTTATGCCACGACCAATAAGAAGCCGTGTTATAAAAGGCCACCGAATGCTGAACTTTATAACACGCCTACTGCATAGCCGTGTTATAAAATTGCAGTTTTTTTTTTGTTTTTTTTTTCATTTTCGCTTCTTTCCCACACATTTGACAGATCACAACCTGTATAATATTCACATAAGACGTACCAAAGTCATATCACAACAACTGGACCATCCATATAGGTCAAATACCTTGTAATTCTCAAACAAAATACACATTTACATGCATTTACAAAAAGTCTAACCAAAACCCAATATCAGCACCTCATTCCAATATCCACACTATCAACACTCGTATCACTATCAACACTCGTTCACATATAATAAGTAGCCATAAGTCTCAACAAAGGTTTACCTAACTACTATTCCAAAGATTTTATACAATTCCTACAAGTGCTTAAGTAAAAATAATCCGAACTCTTCTCTTACAAAATCTAGTTGTTTCTTGGTGTAAGTAGATGGTTGGTTGTCAAAATATTGATACACCTACACAAAGGAAACAAAATTTATGAGTCAATTAAATGCTAACAACTTGAGCTTCACAATGTTTAACAGAAAAAATCATCCAGAACCAAAGAGAAAAAGATAAATTCAAGTATATTACCGGTTTCAAAAGAAGAGGGTGAATAGCAGCACTAAATCCATAGTATGTATGTTCCTTGTCGCCAATTTGCAACATTATTGTGAGCTACACAAGGTTTAACATGAAAAATCATTCAGAACCAAAGAGAAAAAGATAAGTTCAAGTATATTACCAGTTTCGGAAGAAGAGAATGAAGAGCAGTTTATCTATGTAGAAGGGGTTCCACATATTTATCTATGTAGAAGAGCAAATAAAAAAAGAGAATGAAGAGCAACAGAAAGTATGTATGTTCCTTGTCGCCAGTTTGCAACATTATTATGTTTTAATCATAAAAACTAGTCCACATACTGTCCATGTTTATGGACATTTGAACAGTGCACAAAATGTAAAAAATGCATACCAAAACAACAATAAACATAGTGTATTTCAGGCTTTTACGTTTCAGGTCGTAAATGCTCAATTGTGCGAAAAAAATAACGCCTCAAACAATGGCAAACCAAAGCTTAAATAGGCCGTGAAATAGCTCAAACCATGTAGAAATAAACTGCCTAAGATATGGCATTATTAGCAGTAATATAGAGGCTAAAATGAGCATTATGTTGTTCAGTTGTGCAAACAGAAGAAGAGAATGAAGAGCATCGCGTAGCACGTATGTTCCTTGTCGCCAGGGAGAAGAATACTTCAAGTATATTACCGGTTCCGGAAGTTGTTGTATCAGATACAAAGTTGTAGCTCCCAAATGTAACCTTTGGTAATCACTGGTGGTAAACCATCTGTTTAGGGTTGAATCATTAAACATTGTTAATATATAATAGTTAATTTTTAAAATGTAGAAGCATGACACTTGTGTTATCAATTAATTTTTATAGAGTATTAAAACAGTAAGAAATTGGCTACTTAACAAACCTAAACATGCTCTGACTATTGGCGTTAAAGCTATAAAACAATATGCAGAATGGAAAACAGAAGCAAGCACTTAAGGTAGCTTATCTAAGCTACAACAGTTATAGGAATTTTATCATTTCAGTAATGAAAAAATCCTTAACGTGGAGTGCAAAGCTGAAGCTGAATTATTTCTGGAACAGTTTATCAAACACAATGATAAAAAAGTGCGAGTTAGTGTTGATTTTTTATAGCAGGGGTACACTATTTATTGAACAAAATTAGATTCAAAGAGGTCATACTGTGGCTTCAATTAGAGGAAAAATTAAAAATAGAGTATAAACATGTATTTCAAATATGGATAAAAGAGTTGTCGTAATAAGTACCATAAAAATAGTCAAAATGAGCCTGATGTGGCTTATACAAAACTGAAAATCTTAGCAGAGCTTTGTTTGATATCGAGCATATGGCAGTAGTGAATTAGAGGCAGAATCTTAATAGGAGTACTTAAAGTTATTGCAAACTAGGTGAATTATATTATGCTTTTAGACTTTGAAATTAAGATTGTATAACAGATTGCAAACTAGGAGAATACTAAAAACACTGGAAAATGAATAATAATGCCTAAAGAAATATCCCTAAATTGCTGTAACTAGTAGTAATGCGCTGACTAATGCTAAACATAGCAGAAATATAACTTGATAAAAAAGCTGGTGTTAAATAATACTTAGGATAATTTATAAGATAACAGGGTGATCAAACTAGTTCATAGAAAGAAAGCAAGTAATCTGAGCAAACAAATGTAACATAGCATGTATATTTCAATGTAATAGTGCAGATTTTTCTGTTCATTGTAGCGGTGCGGGTTTTCTTTTGTTTATAACACACTTATCAGCAGTAAGAAGTATCAACAGGTCTTATCAAAACTTATACAACAGTAAAGACTTGGAACAAATGGCATAATAACAGTTTTAAACATGTTGTAATTTTGTCTAAGTAATGCTAATAACAGATATTTTAAACTGGCTAAACTATAGCATTCACAAATGCTGTTAATTATATATTCTTCTCCTGTATTATTGCCTCGCCGCTGGCTGGCATTTAGTTTTCAACAATTAATAATTGGGGCCAATTAAACGAATAACACATGAGTCAGTCAGTCAATCACATTTTTTTGATTTTTTCCAGCACAGTATACTCGCCTTCTACCTTAATCATCAAAACAGAATTGAAGTTGAATCGCAAAAATAAAAACTATACCTGCGAGTTTAGGTACGGAGCTCCAGCATCCATGTCCGTACTGAGTGATATGACGCATGAGCTTCTCGTCTTCCTCTGCTGACCATAAACCTTTCCTCAGCTTCTGTTTGTAGCAACAAGAATGCCTTCCCATTAGAGTACTCTCCGTCTCTCTTCCAGTCCTGCTTTCAAAAAAATCCAGGAATTTCATAACTTGATACAGTACATAGATGATGAAACTGAAGTACGACTAGCTGAAAAAGTATTAATTCAAACAAGAAGATGATGATTAGTGCAACACCCACCTGCAGAATTATAATCCCTCACTAACAAAGCAAGCCGCTAGCTAACTAGATATCTCTTCACTCACTACTTAATTGGTGAAAGAGGGAAAGAAAGAGAGGCGCTTTTTTTCTCTCCGATAGCTTTGAACTCAAACTCATCAAAACTTCCAGTCCTCCTGGCCATCTTACTACCAGCAAGCCCTGCCCCAGCAGCTGCAGTACATTGTGATTGTTTTAGGGAAAAACAAAAGAAAACTAATAACATGTATCAGCCATACCACCCTATATTTATTGCTTCCCTACAAAATAGCAAAGGGAGCAGAGAACCTCCAAATGAAGCAGCAATTGCAACAGATCCATCAACTGTCCCAGCTGCACTAGCTGCAGCAGCAAAGCCACTGGCTAAAAAAGTGTGAGTTAGTGCAGATTTTTGATACTGAAACCGAATGTAACTGAGAGCTCAAGTCGGACTTTTTTTCAAATTTTAAAACGTCACAGATCATGCATATTACCAGCAGAGAACGGAAGCAAAAGAAGCTTAGATACAGATGTGTACAATTCTAAAAGTGCAGCAAAATAATGTATCAAAATGAAGCATTCAACAACAGCGAATACAGGGGAAAATGGAGCATAAATGAGAGCTTAAAAGCCAGCAGAAAACTAGTCTTAGAAAAAAAAAAGCGGACAATGACATGTATCGTGTAAATTTTATCAGTTTATAACAAGGGTACACTATTTATTGAACAAAATCAGATTTAAACAGGCCATACTGTGGCTTCAATCAGAGGCATAATTAAAAATTGAGCATAAACATGTATTTCAAATATGGATAAAAGAATTGCCGTAATAAGTACCATAAACAATAGCCAAAATGAGCCTGATGTGACATATACTCCAATACATTAATCAGAATCCTAGGGCTTAAACAAAACTGAAAATCTTAGCAGAGCTTTGTTTGATAATGATCATATGGCAGTAGTGAATCAGAGGCAAAATCTTAATAGAAGTACTTAAAGTTATCCAATCAAACTATAATATGCTTTTAGACTATTGAAATTAAGACTATATAACAGATTGAAAACTAGAAGAATACTAAAAACACTGGAAAACGAATAATAATGCCTAAAGCAATATCCCTGAATTGCTGTAACTAGTAGTAATGCGCGGACTAATGCTAAACATAGCAGAAAGATAACTAGATAAAAAACCGGTGTTGAATAATACTTGGGATAATTTATAAGATACGGGTGATCAAACTAGTTCATAGAAAGAAAGCAAGTAATCTGAGCAAACAAACGTAACATAGCATGTCTATTTCAATATAATAGTGTAGATTTTTCTGTTCATTGCAGTGGTGTAGGTTTTTTTTGTTTATAACACACTTATCAGCAGTAAGAAGTACCAACAGGTCTTATCAAAACTTATACAACAGAAAAGACTTGAACAAATGGCATAAAAACAGTTTTAAACAGACTGTAATTTTGTCTAAGTAATGCTAATATAGATATTTTAAACTGGCTAAACTATAGCATCCATAATCTCGTTTTTTAGGAACTATGCACTTCTGAGATTAACAGGATCGGTGACGTAAAGGTTAGTAGAGTACCCAAGAAAATGACTAGATTCGCAGTGTGAAACTATGTAAAAATGAGCAAATCGTGCCATGATATTGTTGTCCAAAACTGTAAAAATAGTGTATTGTAACTGCACACTGTTGGGTATTGTAAAACTGTAAAAATAGTGTATTGAAACTGCTCACACTTTGGAGTAATATATAGAGTGAAGAAAGTTGTCATTAGGGCTATTAGATTCAGCCGGTCTTTAAAGAGTATCCTTGTTTGAGTAGACAAAAAAACTAGACTGTAACGAGTTTAAATCTGTGATTACGCATACTTTTAAAAACAGCCAAGGAAACAGACCCTTGACTATACGACTTGTTCAAACTTTTGATCATATGAGGCGTCAGATGGTTTGCAATTTGGAAAAAATGCTGCCAAAAAACTGTTGGAAAGGAGAAACAGAAGCAGCTAAAGGCATGAATTGTGTCATTTTTTGTTGAGACAGACCATAGAAGGTAAACCTTCTCAGATGAGTTTTGCATTATCTCAGAACCTCCATCGTGTCAGGGCGGCTTAAAATTCAGATAACTAAGCTCAATATCCGGTACTTCTAAATCCCAAATCAATAGCCATTACCGAGCAGCACTGACCAAACTAATTATAGAGTCAAATCACAAATCCATAGCAATCACAAATCAACATTGCAGGTTTGAGAGATTCTAACAGAGAACCGCATAGAAAACAAAAAAGTCGAACAACCATGTCAACGATACCTCACGTGAAGCCTAGTGTAGCGGACGAGGTTCAGCGCCGGTAGGGGAGAGCGCCGCGGATGTGGGGTCGTCGCGGCGGCTAGCCTCGTCGATGGCAAAAGGCGCCGGAAGTTGAGAAAGGACAGTCCACACAAGGGTTTTTCAGCGGTGGTTTGGGCAGGTTGAAGAGATATCGACGCTCAACGTTACAGAGGTGCGAGGCAGCAAAACAAGGCGGCGTGTGGGGTGGGGCAATTTTCTGGGCGACAACACGGGGGTGAGCTTTTACAGAGAAACGGATGAGAAGCTGCGCGGGGAAGAAGAAAGCAGCTGGGAAATTAATATCGACATTTTGTTTTGCTTGATTAAGACCCGAAAGAAAACGATTTTGTTTTTTTTTTTCTTTTGATCGGATAGTATACAAACGAAACGAAGTAGTTTTGTTTGATTATATAACACGGCTCTATCTAGCCGTGTTATAATACCCGACGTTTCAACAGATCTTATAACACGGCTACCTATATAGCCGTGTTATAAGATATAAAAATTTGTATTTTTTAAGTGGGATTTTTCAGTGCCATAAATTATGGCCTTTATAACACGGCTGAATGCTTAGCCGTGTTATAAGACTCAAAAAATTTTGTTTTTTTCTTTAAGCGCGA
This sequence comes from Limonium bicolor, assembly GCA_023374045.1. NCBI lineage: Eukaryota > Viridiplantae > Streptophyta > Magnoliopsida > Caryophyllales > Plumbaginaceae > Limonium > Limonium bicolor. The sequence goes on along the minus strand of CM041777.1, from coordinate 478,972,095 downwards.
TTTTTCAACGCCAAAAATATTTAATTTTTTGATCTTATAACACGGCTAACTATATAGCCATGGTATAAAATCGGGTTTTATAACACGGCCGATGCCTAGCCGTGGTATAAAATAGGACTTTATAACACGGCTGATGCATAGCCGTGTTATAAGATATAATTATTTTTTGTTTTTTGTTTGGCGGGATTTTGTAGCGCCAATTCTCTATCTTATAACGGCTTACATTAGCTGTGTTTATAAGACAAGCAAAACGATGACGTTTTATTGTTTATTTTTCGGGGATTGTGGACGGAGATCTTATAACATGGCTATTTCTTAGCCGTGTTATATGAAGACCATAATCGCCGTGTTATATATATTATATAACACGCTTACGTCGTAGCCGTGGTATAAGCCCTGTGTTATAAGACTGTTTTTTCCACCGGTATCGCATGGTCTGCGTCTAAAGTTAAGCGTTAGGCTGAAGTACATGAGACGGATGAGACATATATTTCTACAACTGGGACACATGAAATACTCATGTACCTTGCCCCGCTCGGCGGGTAAATCAAGTCTTCGCTACCGGGCCGATCTCGCTCTTCACAACATAAGCCCCACATATTTCGGGCTCAAACTTGCCTTTCTGGCCAAAAACAAACGACGACACAGCTCCCTTCATGGGGGATACTCTAAGAAATACCTGATCGCCACGGCGAACTCCAGGGTCACGTGCGCAACTCGGCGTATGATTCTGCCTATCCTAAGCTTGCCTTCATGTTAGCCACGGATCTGTCGTACTTCTTGCTTAAACTTGCTCCAGGATACTCCTGGTCCTATAATGACCGTCTCACTCGACTCATCCCAGCATAATGGCGTGCGGCATGGTCTACCGTATAATGCCTGGAAGGGAGACATCTTGATCGAAGCATGGTAACTATTGTTGTAGCTAAACTCGATCAGATGTAACTTATCAATCCAGCAGGTCTGAAAGTCAAGTGCACATGCACGTAACATATCCTCGAGTGTCTGGATGGTGTGCTCACTCTGACCATCAGTCTGTGGGTGGAACGCCGTACTCAGCTTCAGCTCGGTACCCAGCGCTTCTCGTGTGGATTTCCAATACCTCGAAAGGAATCTGGTATCCCTGTTAGACACAATTGTTTTCGGTACTCCATGATGTCTTACAATCTCTCCGTCGAAGAGCTCTGCAAGCTTAGCCACTTTCCAAGTGTCCTTCATCGGTATGAATCGAGCCACCTTGGTCAGTCGGTCAACAATAACCCAAATCATATTCAGACCTCCTCTTGTAGGCGGAAGCCCTACTACGAAGTCCATAGAAATGTCATGGAACTTCCACTCAGGCACTGGCATTGGCTGTACCATACCACCAGGTCGTCGGTGCTCAAACTTGACCTTTTGACAAGTGAGACACTTTAACACATAATCATTCACATCCTTTTTCATGCCCGTCCACCAAAAATAACGTTTCATACCCTTGTACATCTTTGAAGCTCTGGGGTGAATCGAAGTCGTAGAACAATGGGATTCACTCAGTATGCGCTCCTTCAGCTCAGCACTACTCCTCGGAATATATAGTCGGCCATTAAGCCTAATCAGGTCATCATGGTGGAGTCGGAAGTCGTACTTCTGACCCTCGAATGTGCCATCAATAAGCTTCTGTCTGATCTCCAACATATACTGATCCGACATCTGAGCACTCCGCACCTCTTCAACCAAGCTAGAATGAGAGACTAGCGAATGGAGAGAGTGTGCTCGGCGACTCAATGCGTCAGCTACCATATTTGCTTTACCCTCTTTGTATTGTAAATTGATGTCGTAGTCGTTTAAGAACTCGACCCACCTTCTTTGTCTCATGTTCAACTCCTTCTGAGTGAACAAGTATTTTAAACTCTTGTGGTCAGAATAGATTGTCACGCTTACCCCATATAAATGATGTCGCCATATCTTCAATGCGAAGACAATGACACCCAGTTCTAAATCGTGGGTAGGGTAGTTCTCTTCGTGTTTCTTCAATTGCCGGGAGGCGTAAGCCACGACCTTCCCGTGCTGCATCAATACACATCCCATACCTCTGCCTGATGCGTCACAATAGACCTCAAAACCATCTGAACCGTCTGGTAAGGTCAGGACTGGTGCAGATGTCAGAGCATCCTTGAGACTCTAGAAAGAACTCTCACAGTCGACTGTCCACTCGAATGGTGCATCCTTCTTCATTAAGAAAGTCATCAGCTTTGAGACACTGGAGAAGTCCTTCACAAACCTCCTGTAATATCCTGCCAGACCGAGGAAGCTCCGTATGTCGGTAACTGTCTTCGGCCTAGGCCCGGTGCGCACTGCATCTATCTTTGTCGGATCAACAGCGATCCCGGCTTCAGAAATCACATGACCAAGAAAAGATACTTGGTTCAACCAAAAATCACACTTTGAAAATTTAGCATACAGCTGATTCTTTCTCAACGTTTGCAACACACTTCTCAGGTGGCTCTCATGCTCACCTTTCGATTTCGAGTACACAAGGATATCGTCGATGAAGACTACCACTGACTTGTCCAACTGATCTTGGAACTAGCGGTTCATTAAGTCCATGAACTTGGCTGGTGCATTGGATAAACCAAACGGCATAATTGTAAACTCATAATGTCCATATCTGGTTATGAATGCGGTTTTCTCAATATCACTTTCCCGGATAGCAATCTGATGGTAACCGGATCGTAAATCTATCTTGGAGAACACTGATGCTCCTTTCAACTGATCAAATAAGTCGTCGATGCGTGGTAAAGGATAACGGTTCTTCACCGTAACTGCATTCAGCTCTCGATAGTCGATACAAAGGCGGAGGCTACCGTCCTTCTTCTTCACGAAGAGGACCGGCGCTCCCCATGGTGAAACGCTAGGGCGGATAAATCCCTTGTCGAGTAGGTCTCTTAGCTGCTCCTTGAGCTCTGTCATCTCTGCTGGAGCCATACATAGGGCGCCTTCGCTATTGGTCCGGTGCCCGGAACCAAATCAATCTCAAACTCAACTTCCTGTGCTGGCGGCATGCCCGGCAGTTCCTTAGGAAATACATCAGGAAACTCCGACACTACTGGCACATCTGGGCTAAACTCTGGGTCTCTCTCTATGTCCTAGACATAGCAGAGGTATACATCATTCCCTCGTCGTAACTCACAATACATGGCCATGGCGGTGATGATCTAAGTCGAAGGCTCTCTGGGCCTCTGGCGGTAAGATATAGTAACCCCAGACGGACTCCGAAGAAGCAGACGATGCTCGGCACACAGGATTCTGCCCTTGTACAGCTCCAACCAGTTCATCCCGATAATCACATCAAAACTAAGTCCCTCGAACTCTATCAAGTCGATCAGAAACCCTTCTTCTCGAATTCGTACAACAACATCTCGGTGGTAGCGGGTACACCTGATCCGCTCTTTCGACGGGAGAGTGACTAGAAAGTCTGGCATCTCTTCACCGTCTAACCCCAGCCTCTTTGCAAACGATAGCGAGATAAATGTATGTGAGGCTCCAGAGTCGAACAAGATCGAAGCGTCCACGCCAATGACTGGAAAGGTACCGGTGAGGATTGTGCCGCTCTTGCCGGCTTCTGCCTCATTACAAACGCCCATTATACCTCCCGTTCTGAGTGCACAGCCTAATTCATTGGCAAACTTCATAAGTATACGGTAACAACACGGTTGATATACTTCCAAAACAGCATCTCTTTATTCATTAACACACTCTTTACACCGTAAGTCAGTTCACCCTGTCAACATAACTAACATATACGTAACATCCTTAACATACAACTGGCTCCATCGATTACATGGTTACACAAGGCTTCAAAACTGCCTGAAGGTCAAATTCAAACGTCCCGGTTTCATATGTGTGGCATTGATCACTGTCGAAGGTGCGGTATTCAGTTTAATCTTCTTGATACCGTGGTAAAGCATCCATGACTGCCCACCCATGATTAACACATCACCTGACTTCAATACTAACTTCTTTGCGAGATCAACACGCTTCTGCTCGCCATATATAAACACTGCGGTATCACCAATGGACCAAGACACCACAGGTACTCCCTTACTTAGAGACTCGGATGACTCGTCCTTATCTTGGTGTAACCCTAACCGTCCACCTTTCTGGTAGAAGTTCACAATACATAAGTCTGTTTTAACATTTGGTGTTGAATCCGATTCAACTTGCTGAGCAATTCCTACGGTGTGGTTAACGACAGCAAGGAACTCCTCAGGTATCCTCAGTACAGTTGCTCCGTCTTCAGCTCGCTCATCTTGATATGTCTTGGTGTAAGGATTCTAGTCCTTACCCATGCACATCATCTTCAATTTCATCCTCGATCCGCTCGGGTATTCGGGTGTGTAGAAACCTCCAGGTGCTGCTCCTAGTTTGTCGCATCGTCGGATAATGTGGATTTGTGCTTCCGGTGTCAGGTATCCATTTAAGAGTATCATACCTGGTTGGATGACCTGACATTGCTCCATTGGAAAGTCGGTGATGCTGATGGTGGTTTCTTCAGGGTTCGGTGTGGGCGGGATTGGATAACAGATATTGAAGGTTCCTAGATTTTTCAGATTACCTAATTTAGGTGTTTCCACACTATACTTTGACTCTTTACTTACATGGTTGTACATTTAGACTCACTAACACACATGCATGAAATGCGGTATGCAATCACTTATTTCATTCAACGGTTTAGGCGGTACCTGGTCTAGAAGAGGGCCCTGGTGCCTCAGACCGGTCCAACACATTCAGGGCGGCCTTGCCGGATCCCGTCCCCTTCCCCTTCTAGGAATCAGTGTACCTCTGATCTGGGGGTGGCTGATTAGCCGTCTTTGGGCCATCGGTAGACACAGCGGCCTTACCCTTTCACTGCCCCTTGGGCTTGTAGTTCCTGCTATTTGGGTTCTGGAAGCACTCATAGTCACGATGCCCCATCTTCTTGCAGTATCGGCACTGCACATCATTGCCCTTGCAGTCCTTGCCGGGGTGGTCTCCGTTGCACCACTTACAGTAGTAGTGGCGCGCCGGTCCAGAGCCCGTGCCAGCCTTGGGCGGGTAAGAGCGTAAGGGCTTAGCCGCATATGCATAGGTGAGCTGTAGCGGCTCCTCAGCAGTGGTGGTCTGGGCTTGGCCTTTGCCACCCTGTTGCTGTCCTTTCTGGGACTGGGGGTATGGCTTTTTCTTCTTTCCTCCCCCGTGCCCTTGCGTGCTTAGACCCTCACTCGTGGCCTTGCGCTTAAGCGCATTCTCCTCGTCCCTCAGACGGACGGTGATCTCTACAATAGCAGCGGCATGATAGCACTCCTACAACACTACTACAAAAATTGCTATAGACAACTGTTAAAAAATCCAAAGACAACTATTATTAACAGTTGTAACAGAACCAGTTGTCTTAGGTAAACATTACATTAGACAACTGTTAATTAACAGTTATCTTATGACACCAAACAACTACTGTAAATGGACCTATTACAACTGTTATTAACAGTTGTAGTAGATATACATAAGAGAACTGTCAATAACAGTTGTAATAGGTCTTATTAAATTCCCACTTTCGACACCTATCACAACTGTTTTTAACAGTAGTTGTCTTTGGTCCTTTTGGAAATAAAAAAAATTTACCATACACAACTGTTATTTTAACAGTTGTCTTAAACAATTGATATGATATTCATCTATTTATCACTTGTTAATAAATGCATTCATATGTTCACAATAACATTTACAAACCCACATCACAACACTTATAGTTCCAAATCAACAGCACAACATTCATATTCATGATCTGTATTCTAGTTGATCAGCACCATTCTGATGATTCAGTACAAAGAAATATGACCATATATAACTAATCTCCATCTATACCTAAATGATTCAATGTGTAAATTCTCTAATCCTCTTGGAGTTCATCGGCCGCCACTTGCTTCACTTCTTGCCTCTTGTATCTAGGGGCATTGAAGTAGTAATCATGTACAACAAAAACTTACAAGTACTGCTGCACTTCATTCCAACAGATCAACCTTGGTATCTCACTAGTCAGCTGAATACAGGCTAGACCACTGGAAACAAAAAATGTGTCAATGTCACTACTTTGAGAAAAGTGTGGATTTTCCACTTTCAGGAGATTCACATCCAATGAATTCTATATGAGACAGGTAATTCGTCAAATATAATTGATACTCCAAGATATATTGTCTATTTTTAAACATATGCACCTCATTATATAGTATTGCTATCAGACCACACGTATCAATCTAATGTCTAGTGAACCATAACAAGACCAATGAAGACGAAAAATTCTTGTTCTAGCTTGTTTTTCCTGTTGCTGAAACAAACAATAATATTAAAATAAGAACGTTAATTAAATAGATCAGCATTTCAATATCACAACCGTGCATACTCATAGAAAGGAAACATATAAAAACAACCATTGATTATGATAGAGGGTGACCGTATACATACAACATTTATATATAACAATTACCATATTGATTTAAAAGCAGTATAAATATATACCTTTTGTGCCTCTTCCAATCCAAGCCATAGCAGCAACAAAGCCTAATCGAAAGCTTGTGGGTAGCAATTGATGATATTGCTAGAAGGCAAGACTAATGAATGAGATTCTTGATGGAAAGATGGAAGATTATGCAGCAAGTCGTTGCTGCTGCCAACACTAGAGCAAGGATGGATTAAACTATAAAGGCTAGAAGAACTATTAAAGGGATGATGGGCTGTTGCTGTTAAGTAAAAAAATCCAAGAGGTACCCTACATTAGCTGAAAATGAAGGAGAAGCATACCCTACGTTAGCTGCAAATATAAGTAAAAAAAAAACAAAGAGCAGTTATTCATATAGTATAAACAGAGTTGAAGCTAGCTGGGCTAGCTAGTATAAATTCCCTATCTAAGAGGTACATCGTCCGGCATTATATATCAGATACTCTCCAAGTGAAGAACATAATGATCCCATCATAATGAAAAAAAAGAAATGGAGAATGATCGAGATGGGTAAAACATGAGCCATACAGCAACTACAGCACATACAGCAATTGAGATGTCACTATCATCCGCACATACAGCAACTGAGATGTCAATCAGAGAGTGATTAATCTGATACTTACAGATGTAGTATTCCTCGATCAGAGAGTGATTAATCTCAGCACAAGCTCCTCAGCGACAAATCTCCTCTGCTCTAACTGGATTAGTGATTCATTTCTTCGTTCTTGTTTCAGGTACAGAAGACCGCTTCAATTGAGAATAAGAGGGAGTATGTATATACCTCTCAGAGGACCATTTTGAACCAAACTCAAGGCCACCCTGCAGTAGGCGACAAAAATATATATGCATGTAGTTTAGGTGAAGTCAGCTCTTCAATTGCAGGCCAAAACGGGTATGATTTTTAAACTCTCTGACAAAGACACCAATATAAGCCAAGCTAATAAATTGAAATTACCTAGAAGCTCTAGTAAACATCATCCACCAGCAGAAATGGTCCAAAAACTAAACTAAAATGGCTAAGCGGTAAAATCTGAACCGCCACAATAAGTAAGAGAATAAATGGTAGGCAACAAGTGGAGCAAAAAGAATAAATGGTAGGCAACAAGTGGAGCAAAAACAAGCTATAAATGCCTCCAATTTAAAGCGGTGTTATGTTGAAAACTCAATGCTTTCCTTCTCACACACCCAAATTCATAACCAGTATTCAAAGTGAAACCTCAACTAATTGGGTTTTCCAAGAGCGTTCTATTTGTTAAAAGATCAATTCGGGAACAAATTATACAAACAGGTTCAATAAGCCAAATTATTAGAAAACAAGTACAAGTTGGGGCGTCCGTGACAGCCCAGCTGTTGAGCTGGGGTGTATAAGACCCCCCCCCCCAAAAAAAAAATGTCTAGGACTAAAAAAAGTAGAAGTTTCTTTATTTCTAGAATCACCAGTGGTAAGACAACCAAGAAACAAAAGCCTACACCAAACATTTTAATTCAAGACTGGAAAAACACGAAGAGATGCAACTACAGAAGAAGCAACACGAACCTGAAGTGGTTCAGTTTCATCGGTGGTTCCAAGCATCTCAGTTATAATAGCTCGACGTTCAACAGGGTCTCCAAAAGTCAGACATTTCTCAACCACATTCGAAGCAAATTTCTGCTGGCTCATTTGGACTATCTTCCCAGTCAATTTAGTTATAATTGCCGATCTTTCATGAGGGTTTCCATGCTCCAACACATGCTGTTGCAACACTCAAAGGTCCAGTATGAGTATAGCAAGGGTAATAAGAGCTTACTATTTTAATTAACGCCCAAGTACCTTTTGAAGACCTAAAAACTATTCCTGTATTCGCAGAAAGAAACAGAAAAAAGCAGAGACAGAACCATATGCCAAAATCTGAGAAACACATAATTAAAAAAATCCAAATCCATATTGGAAACACATTCTATCTTTTAGATATCCGGTCACTTTTGAAAGCAACAAATTCAACATGGTGTACACAAGATCCAAACCAACCTGCACAACGTAGTTTCCATATTGGTCTTGAGCTAGCATGCACACAGATTGCATAATCTCATCCATCACTATTTGCTGAGTCTTTGTATCATGGCAATGTTCAAGGACACGCTGGAGACAATTTTGGTAGAGATTAAGTCAAGGAGAAAGCCTTTTGACCATAAATAAATTCACAATACTACAGACATCAAAGAACAAAACGGCCAAGGTATTGAACCTGTATAACACGACAACCATAAGGATGAGTGGACAGTATCACAACTTGTTCATAGAAGGTTGACACAATGAAATGAATAGCATCTTCTGGAATACATTCAATACACTTTTGTATAACATGATTGCCGTTCTGATCACGTACGCAGCGCATAATATTACCATCCAACTCTATCACCATTTTCTTCTGCTGGTCAAGGTCCACAACTTCAATAGCCTAGTAAGTCAAACAAATGCTTATCAGCAGCATGCCATTAAATACAAAGAAAGAGGGTTGTACAACATCACAAGTCAAACTTCAAAAATAAAAAACTATAACTAAATGAGCTCATTTAAATGAACAAAGATTGTTGCTTACCTTCTGGATCAGTCTACATCCATACATTTGAAGGCTAAGCGTTAACACATGCCCAGTCAGTTTGTTTGCCAGCTCCCTGATTTGAGCAGGTGTCCCATGCTCAAAGAACTGGATAAAATTTTAGCAGCAAATTTTAAAAGCATATTGAGTAAACTAAGTACATTCCACTAGACAGAACATCAAAACACAGGTAAATCATCCTTGAGCACATGTACCTTTCATGGAAAACCATAGTCTTCTCCTCAACGGTGGTTGTTTCAAGTTTCTGTTGAATAAATCGACTCCCATACTGGTCGGCACTACATTAAAGAAGAGCATATCAAAAATTTAATTCAAAAATAATTCATGCATTATAATAATAAATTCAGTCAGTAAAAATATACCTGAACTCCACAACATGAGTGGCAATCTCTGAAAGCTCAAAACGGACTCACTACTGCGATGATTTTATTTGAAGGCAGGCAGCAGAGGACCGCAATCTTCCAAGCCTAGATTATTCCTAAAATGAAGCGAGAGGGAAATACAAACAACAACAAAATCAAGAGCAAAATTTAGGGGTATTTCTTGAAGCTAATCGCACAGACCCTAATTGCACAGGGAAATATAAACAACAACAAAATTGAAACTTACCGGTGTGACTAAGGTAGCTATCGATTGTAAGCAGCTCGCTTTGGTCACCGATATTACTAATTTGTCATTGCAGGATTTTGTGGAGTATGCCATCGTGGAAGGGAATGAATGCAAAGAACGAGAGACTGAGAAAGAAAATATAGGGTTTGAAGTTTGAACAAACCGATTGATAGAATGAGAGCAGCTGGGGAGAGAAGAGGAGGGGCCGACACACAGCCGCACAAATCCCAAACTTCTCGATTTTTTTTCTCTGGTTTTCTTCCTGGAGCCGATGAAGAAATGGCTCTGCTCCTTATTTCTCTTGACTATCAGAAACTTTGCAAACCCTACTGGTGAACAAGAACAATGGCACCAACATACCCCTCAATTCGTTCCTTCTCTTTCTGATTTTTCTGATCGAACACCCTAGCCTTCATTTGTTTTTCCATTCTTCAAACGAACTACCTCATTCATTTCATTCACTCAGGAAAATTTTGCTCACCCAACTGGCGACGAAAGAATACACGCCCCACCGCCTTCTTCGTTCTGTTCACTCCGGCTGATGAAACAAGGAGCAAATTCCATCTTCATTCTTTTCACAATGGTAATTTTGCAAATTCCAACACCAGGCTGGTCAATTCAGCAAGGAAACTAAGCAGCAATACAATGATATAACAGTAGCAGTCCACACATTATTAAAAAATCAGAGCAGCTGCTTGCAAGGACAAAAATCAAAGCAACAGACCAATTCTTTCAACTCACAAAGCCATTCACATAAGATATGCTCACGGTATATCTTGCTATCAGAAAAGACATTACTAAATTTGGGTAGGACCTGTAACCTTCTTAACATCTATGACATGTTCATAAGTTTATCAAGACTGAAGTGTTAAACAAAATAAAATAACATGTTCATAAGTTTATCAAGACTTAAGTGTTAAACAAGAAGAAAATAACATTTCATAAGGTAAAGTTAATTAATGCCAAACCAACTTGGTTCAGAAGCTTCTGTATCGTTTGCTTCTTCATGAGAAGCTTGGGAACCTTCTGATCCCTCAGAATCAAGAGCGGTAGACAGACTGGGATGAATAGATTCCGTAGATTGGGCAGGCTCTTCTTCACTATTAGGTGGTTGTTGTGTTTCATTGTTAATAGAGATAACTCTAACTCGTCTCCGCTTAGCCATCCTAAAATATAAAACACATAGCACCCCCTAACAATACTACATAAAATAGAGACAAGAAAGTTGAAGATGCAAATCCCAAAGTTCAAAAAAAGAACAAATATGAATTATGAAAACACATAAGCAACCCAAACACCAAGTTAAGGAATATATACATATGTTTTCTCTATAAAGTCTACATATTTATATGAACACTTATAAAAATATATCTACATAAAGAGGATATAGTACGTAAATTCCTATAAGTTCAAACAATTCTACTCAATGGAAAGAACAATGTTACACTATAGATAGGATCATAAAACTCTTGACACAAATCAAGCTATAACCTCTCAAATCAAGGAAACAATCAAATGGTAAGCACTTTTTACTGAAGCAGCTACCGGCAATAACTAACCCTTTTTTCAGCAATGCTGATTATTTAATGCAAGAACATGCAAAGCAATCATCTAGTTGCCAAGCGCTTCAATATATACTAGTGTTGAAGACAAATCGGCCTAACTCAGCTTTTTATATGCAACAGTTGTGCGAATTTCACGCATTATACATAATACATCATCAATAACATTCAAGAGATGTTTGAAGCAGTTGCTTAAAACTAGTGATGGGCAAGGCTACTACTTATATAGTGCTGGGTGGAATGCGTACGTAACCATATATATCAGATTTGTTCAATCAATAATTTCATTCAATTAGAGCACATGGGTATTGGGTATTAGTTCCTTCAGTATAAGAAAATGGTGATAACTAAATGATTCCACCATCCACAGCTATTATCGAGATTCAAATTGTCAAAGAGGACAAAATAAGAAGACCATACAGATACAGTACCGCATCACACACGTACATATGAGCCAAGTCCCATTGAATTATGTATTTGTGGTGCAGTATGTCGACATATATACAAAGATGTTAACCTCTTGAACGAGTATTTTGCACTCTTTGGACGACCATATAAAACCATTACTTATGTCACTTTCGAACGACAGAATCATTAAAACCTAATTTCAATCGGTGAACAAGTCGCAATTCAGTCTTTTTTTTCAAGCAAAACTATTACTATCAATTTAGTGACGTTACAGATCTACCTTTTCCTCTCGAAAACATCATAAAACTCTCCTTCTTCCTCAATCTACTGCACCGATGTGCAATCGATTTCACATAATTTGAGAAAAAATAGCATCCAATTGCAGAACAAGTGTTCAGAAACCATAATCCCTAATCTTCAAAATAGGGGGAAAATTAGAATCCTTAAATTACATACCAATTAAGGCAACGACTTGGATCTGGTTTTTGTTTAGAAACCGCTCTCCAAGAACAAACTTGCACACTCTCACGGTTTGAGTGAAACGCCAAGAACAAACTTGCAGACTCTCAAGGTTTGAGTGAAACGCTAAGAACGAACAATGACAGTTGAGCAGAACATCAAAAGGAAGAAAAGACCAAGGACGAACTGTGGGAGAAGATGACAGCCGATATTTGCGGTGGAAAAGAGAGGAAGAGTAATGCTGGTAATAAGATGAAGATGGGATTTTGTCACCAGCGAGCAAGCGGCAACGGGGGAGAGAAGCGGCAACGGGGGAGAGAAGCATATATTGGTTTTTTTAATTTAATGTCCAAATACCCTAACACTACTATAAATTTGTAACAGTTGTTTTTTGTGGCCTTAAAATCGCGTGCCCTCTCTAACCCATCCAATAACAACTAATTCTAATACCAGTTGTATTACATTAGTAGTAAAAAGTCTTTTTTGTAGTAGTGCAAAGTAGTATATCCGCTTGGCCCCATACTGTAGCGTAGGCGGTAGCTCAATCCGTTGTAGAAACGGTTCACTAAAATCCAGTCTGAGTAACCCAGATCCGGCAGCAGGTGGATAAGTCCGATGAAAGCGGAATAATACTCATCTATCGTCATCTTATCCCCTTGCCTCAGATTGTCGAGCTCTAGGCGCTTGGCCTCTTGCACGTGTATCGGGTAGTACTTGGCTCGCAGTAGAGCCGTGTACTCCCTCCACTGAAAGGTAGGATTAGCAACTCTGCCCTCCCTTACCAACTTCCACCAACTCTGTGCCGAACCCTTCAGATAGTAAGCGGCAAGACAGACCTTGACCTCCTCGGGCACATTCAAGGTCTCGTAGGCGGTCTCCATCTCGGAGATGTACGCCTCCAACTTACTAGGGTCGGTCTCCCCACTAAACGACGGTGGTCTCAAATCCACCAATGCCTTGACCCAGTTGGTCTCGCGCGGCTGTGGTTGCGGTTGTGGCCCTTGTTGACCCACACCGCCTTGCTGCTGCTGCATCGCAGCTACTAACTGGGGTACTATCTGGGCTACGACGGCTGCTACTGCCTCAGCCATAACCTGTGTCGTTGCGTTATCGCCCTGGTCACCCGTATCACCAGTACCGCGTCCGCGGCCTCTACCTCTCGGTCGACCTGACATCTGAATTCACACGAACATTCATTAGCATTATGCTTGCACACTTATCGGTCCAACGGTTGTATCATCTTCCCGACAATAAGGTATCTCCACACTTAGTTAGTGGTTAACCTTCTCACAACTGTTCACTTAGGTAACTATGGTTAGGTTTCCTAACTCGGTATATTCCTAAGCTCGGTATTCTAGTCATCAGAGCAATACTTCGATCTGATACCACTTTTCTGTAACACCCCTACTACACACTTAACATTAATTGAAATCGCAGCGGAAATAAACAACTAAATATTAACTAAACGATTCGGTGCTACAACGCCGTTAACCACCCACGTGATTAACAAGGCAGAATAAATACAAGTGTACCGGTCTGATGATCAGACTCCCGAGCATTAGGTACTAACATCCGTACATATATACATTACCAACCATACCGAGTATTTAATACAAACCGTCACTGTAACATGTAACTGTAAATTGCCACTGTGTACAACCGCCACTGTAATAATGACGGTGTTCAAAATATAACGCCACGGGAGCACAGGCGCATCCTGGGCTCAACATCCAAAATAACCAAAAGTATTTCTGCAGCCTAGAATCTATATCCATTCCGCTTCCTCGATCCTCATCCTGCAATATCAATATGGAGCCCCCGAGGGGGTCAGCAACCCTTGGCTGGTATGGTTAACGCGCAGCCCATCGGCTACTGGGATACGCGCAACTAATTGTCATGATGACATGGCATTCATTTTAAACATACAACATATATATCATAGCAAGAGCATTGCATAACAACATCACACATAACATACAAGAACGAATCCTTTTAGGAAGCGAACCAACACAATTAGATCCCATGGAGAGCCTAGAGAATGTTGCCAAACTCATGCTAAGCTCGTTACATAACTCGCTACCGTCTTGTTAAATTGAATGAATAGCTTAACACAAAGGTGCGTCGGATATAGTGATCCAAGCACACCGAACAAAACATAGTATGCCCCTGTGGCCCGACGTGAGTCAGTAAAATAGCCTTGGATAAGCTAAAGGGAAGGTTGAAAACCAAAAGAGAAGACAACCTTAACATACAAAGAGAATCGAACCGGTTATGACATCGACTCCCATACTCACACGCGTGACCGGAACTACCGGAATCCTCACTTCCCGGTTAGCACTTGTTAGATGTTCAACAATGAACTCAATAAACAAATCACAACAAGTGGTTAAGTCTTGTTATACACACACAAGGAAAATGAGTCACATCTTGACAACACCATAATATAAACAACTGTAAACTCGTTACATGACTTAAGTCTTACAAGGTCATAAACACTCATATAAACATTCAACACACAAGCCGGTGTAAACCGGTAGGCAACAGACTGCAAGAAAACCATACCTTGGTCCCTGCTGCGAACGTGACCCGCCAAGCGTAGTCCCTAAACATAATTAATAATGTCGGTTAATTAACTTATTTAACTTTCGTTTACTAAGCACTTACATGATTGTATGACATGTTCTAATGCCTAAACTCACCCTTGATTACCTTCATTATACCCCCTAGGGTTAACTACTTAAGCCACTTTTGTTTGTTATTGTTTTTTTTAACAAGTTTTGGTCCGACCGACATTACCGACCGACCTTACACAAGGTCGGTCCATTCCAGAACCTATTACCGTCAGAAAATTCTACTCCGACCGACCTTGCAAGTTCGGTCCACAAGGTCGGTCTATTCTCGAGAGTTTTTCCCCTTTGAAAATTCAGGCCCAACCGATCTTGGCAAGTTCGGTCCCAAGATCGGTCGATTCCCGAGACCAACTTACGTACAAAGATTTAGGCATGACCGACCTTGTAAGTTCGGTCCCAAGGTCGGTCTATTCCAGAGACTTAATCCGTACCTAAAATCCATGCCCGACCGACCTTGCAAGTCCGGTCCCCAAGGTCAGTCCATTCCAGAGACCATTTCTCACAGGGTAAACTGGGCTCGACCGACCTTGCAGGTCCGGTCCCCAAGGTCGGTCTGCTCCAGACCCTTGTTTTTAATTTCCCATTTAACTCCAAACTTCACCTCATAGTGCCCTAGTATGTTCTAACCACATTTGGCACTTCAAACACCCCTTAAGACATCCATTAAACTCCTTAAATCATTCATTAAAATCCTCCTCAAGCATTACACAAACTCTTATAAAAAGGTTAGCACATGCAATATTTTCACTAAGTTTTTATGTGGTGTTTTATACCTATAACTATCACTATTCCCAAATGCTTTCTCACCACTACAACATCATCTCCCAAGCATCTTTTCTTCCTAACCAAACTCCTTGAATATCTCCACAAGTTTATAGCTCCTTCATGCAATGCATTACTTCTTCCTTGTTCACCAACATTGTACAAGTCCCAAACACAATCTCACCATGATCTTGAAGTATCCCAAAACACTCACTTGCATTCTAAATCCTCTAAAATTTTGCCTAAGTCCTTTTTACATCTTAGAATACCTTAATGCATGTTTCTTTCACTAGTAGAACACTTAATCATTCTAAACACTTCCTAACTCACCAAAACTCATTTTAAACACCTAAAACTTCTTATACATTACCTATATTTCGACATGGGGTCTACTAACATCTTGTTACACCAAAACGCATTATTTTTACCATCAAACACCTAAGAACACTCAATTCCATCAAGAACATTCTTATACACAAAACTTCACCAAACTTACACTACATCACAATATAGTGCATTATTTAAATTGCTTGGCACTTAGGCCCTTAAAATGCATAAACCATAAACACTGAATTTCCCATATTATATTTGCCTTTGACCTGCAAATACACCCAACAATACATATGCCTTTTTAATAGTCTCCTTGAGAACATTTACTAGGTAATTCACCATTGGCTCCTTAAGTAGTTTTAATAAGCAACATAAGCTCATTCCTCCTAAGGCTTTAAATTACATTAGGTTAAAACATTTACCTCTTTTCCTCACAAACTTCTTTCTTGTTTCCTTGACTAAATCGGCAAGGCTTTTAGTTGCTTGTCAACTTCTAATCAATATACAAACAATGTAATGAGTATTCAAGCTTTATGCTTCATCTCATTGTAAACCCTAGATACATATATTGTCTTAGAACATTAAGATGATTGTTTTACCTTGGAAATGAAAGAGAGTTTGGATATGTAGCAAGAGAGGACTCCACCTAGTCCTTGAAGGGTTGGAATGAAGCTAGAACAAAGCAAAAGAAAACACCATGAAGAGGTGATTTTCGGTGAACATAAAAACATGGAGGAAATGTTATTTTTCTTTGAGTTTCCTTACCTTGAAGCAAAGGAGAACAATAATATGTGAAAAGATGAGCTCAAGCTCCTCCCATGGAGATTCCTATTGGCACCGAAATGGAGCTCTTGGAGTTTTGAAAGGATGAAGTTGAAGAGCTTGGCAAGACAAAGAGAATGGTGGTCTTGGTTTTTGATTTGGCAAAGGGAGCTAGGAGATATAAGGGGTTGAAGATGAAGAATGGTGGTGGTGCTGTAGCATGACCGTGAATGAGAGCAAGAAGGAATGTAGAAGACGTGGGAAATGAAGAGAAATGAGAGAATGAGTTTGGAGTTTGCTTTTGGAAGATATTTATATGTTAAAGCAAATAGTAACTATCAGTCATCATCTCTTTACTTAATAAGCTAGCATAAGTGGTGACTCACCACCATAAAAACCGGCCCCCTTAATGTGTTTAGGGGTATTTTGGTCTTAGTTGACCAATTAAATTACTTATTTGACTTATGTTATAAACTTGCTTAATTTGGTTACTATTCACCAAAACAAGGCACATATTTGTGAAATTTTTGATTTCTCATTGATTTAGACTTCCTAATGTGATACTAAGTAGTACACATGTTAATTAAAGAGTAATGATGGACATTTAGGCATTCAAAACTCATTTACAAGACAATTTTTCAAAAATGTGCTTTAAGACTCCTTAAGGCACATTTTATGTTTTAACTTGTTTTCAAGCTTGGTTTTCTTTGGTAATTGGTTTTATATGTTCATTAATATATAAATAAGGTCTTGGTAAGCTCATTAGGTCTTAACCAAGACTATCCCAAGCTTAGAGCACATTTTAGCCCATATTGACTTTAAGGTAATTTATCGTGTTTTCTATGGTTTAAATTGTTTACTAATGTTTCTTAGACTCTTTTTTGTCTTAATATACCGTATTTTAATGTTTAAATGACATATAAGGGTTTGGGGTATTTCAGGTTTAATTTGTAGGTGTCTTCCAGATGATGAGGTTGCTAGTGTCATGAAGTTCTGTCACTCCAGAGAGGTGGGAGGTCACCATTGTTCTCATAGGACAGCTGCAAAGGTTTTGTAGTCCGGTTTCTATTGGCCTGCTCTTCATACAGATTGCCAAGCCTTTGTAGCCAAGTGTGATAGTTGTCAGAGGCTAGGCAACACTTCTAGACGACACGAGACGCCTCAACACGGTATTTTAGAAGTTGAATTATTTGATTGCTGGGGTATTGAATTTATGGGCCCTTTTCCTTCTTCTCAGGGTTACCAGTATATTCTAGTGGCCGTTGACTACGTGTCAAAGTGGGTAGAGGCTATTCCTTGTCAGCATGCTGATTCTAAAACGGTGGTTAAATTTCTAAAGAAGCACATCTTTACTCGCTTTGGGGTTCCAAGGGCGATCATTAGTGATGGAGGATCACATTTCTGCAATCGTTCCTTCGATGCCCTGATGGCTAAGTATGAAGTGCACCACAAAGTTGCTTTGCCTTACCACCCACAGACGAATGGACAAGCTGAAGTGTCCAACCGAGAGCTCAAGTGGATTCTCCAAAAGACTGTTAGTCTTTCCAGGAAGGATTGGTCTCAGAAGCTCGATGATGCTCTATGGGCTTACAGAACTGCATTCAAGACTCCCATCGGGATGTCTCCTTTCAGGTTAGTGTATGGTAAGTCTTGTCATTTGCTTGTGGAGTTAGAACACAAGGCATATTGGGCACTTAAGGCCCTGAACTTTGATATTCATGCTGCTGGTGAAAGAAGGAAGTTTCAGCTCTTAGAGCTAGAAGAGCTCAGGGATCAGGCTTACAACAGTGCAAAAATTTACAAAGAGCGCACCAAGAAGCTCCATGATCAGATGAGTCAGAGAAGGGACTTCAAAGTTGGAGATTGGGTGCTGCTCTACAATTATAGATTGAAGCTTTTCCCTGGGAAGTTTAAGTCCCATTGGGCCGGTCCTATCAAAGTTGTTGGTATCACTTCCTATGGAGCCTATGAGCTTGAGAATAAAAAGGGTGAAGTGTTTAAAGTCAATGGGGCGCGCTTGAAAAAATATTTTGGTACAGCTGATGCTACCATTGATTTGCATGTAGTTTCTTTTGTGTAGGATCAGCCGGCTGCCCCAGATGCTTCAAGTCTCTCGAGGTCGAAAGACAAAAAGAAGAAAATTCCTTGGAGACTTCGATATGCATTTAGGAAGCTTCGAAAGCTTGCTCTAGGAAGTTGTGGTAGTCCCAGCCACACTTCCTCTTCTTCTGATCAATAGCTTGGGAAGTCTAGCCAGCGACTTTAAATCTGGGCAGCTTGGTGGGAGGCAACCCACCGGTTTGTATCTCTTTTCATTTTCTTAGTTAATTGTTTTTTTCTTCTCTTTTAGCTTGTGGTGTGTTGACTGGTGCTATGCTTACTACAAGAGCCTTGGCTCTTCTTATTTTTCTACTGATGGTTTTGTCTGGTTCCACTTGAGTTCTCTTGGCTTTGCAGATTATATTTCTCAACTTGCTTACTTTGTCGCTTAGCTGAACTCAAGTGTGGGGTTGGACTAGCTACACACCCTGAGCGAACTCTGGGGAGTATTCTTACCTTTTCTTCTCTTAAAATTTTTTCATGCTCCCTTGTGATCTGTTGTGTGCGATTTTGTTTCCCCGTTGGATTACTTGCACAATGTTAATTCTTCCTAAGCAATGTGCACATTGCTTCACTCTAAGTGTGGGGTGGGGTAAGCTCCTTCACCGCTTGTTTTTTGTGCATCTCTAAGCTATTTTCTCTTGCATTTGTTAAAATTAAGCTGTGGTTGTTCAACTTGGAAGGAAGCCATAGAGGAAGTTTACTTGGTAGGCTGATCTTGGGGTGAAAATTTTGAAATTTTTCTGGTTTTTAATTGCTAAATTGAAGTCTTTGTTCTAAATGTGCTGAAATAAATGAGAATAGTCTCCATCTGAACTTTGTTCTTAGCTTTGAGCCTTGGAATGAGCTGGATTGAAATGGTTGAAAAAGAACAAGGCTAGGTACTCCGCTGATCCTAAGCATGCTAATTTTAATTCTGATCCAAAATCAGGCCTCGTCCACTTGGTTATTAAGTCTTTTAGGGTGCTTTATCACCTAGCTACCTAAGGTCCTTGTGATCTGGGATAGTTGACTCAAAGCCGCTACATGGGTGGAGAGAAAAGTCTGTGGTGAAAGAAATTGAAAGCGCTTTAATTGAAATATTTATGCAAATGTTGTGCTGAATATAGATTATTTTCTCTCATGGATCAAGAGTATGTGGCATTGAAAGGTACGATGGAATATGATTTTACTTCATGCCCCTTGTCGTTTCTATGGTTTGTAAAGGAAAAAGGTGGATTGGCTCAAGGTTAAAGACAAGACTCTTATGGTTTTATTTCTCATTTGTTATCTTTTAATGACTTCATGTTTATGGAAAGAATGAATTGTTTTGAATATTTTGAATTGCCCCCTCGATTGGTAAAGCTAGCAATACATTTCTTCTGTGATCTTCCTTTTCTGTTGAGTTCCAATAGCTTGGCATTACTTGTGCTTGAGAGTTTTGCTTGAGGACAAGCAAAAGGCTAAGTGTGGGGTGATTTGATAAGTGTGAAATTGTTATGGTTTTATAGGTGCTAAATTCTTATTTATGGAACCTTTTTATGTGCTTTTTCACACTTATCCTATGCTTTTCATGATGCTTGATTTGGGCAAGAACTGACGCCAATTATATGTTTAAAGCAGGAAATGATGGTAGAAATACATAGATCTCCTCACAAGCTTTCCAACGTCGCAAACGTGGAACAAATCGGAGCTCATATGAAGAATTTGGACCCTGTCAAAGTTGTGTCCGGTGCGATATATTTATATATACATACATATATATATTTATAAGACTGCCGTGAAAGGATTGAGAAGAGGAAGGGGGAAGATTGGAATATAAAAGAAAGTAACTCCAAGGGTTTCCAAGAGTTTGAGATATGAAAGGTCTTCATTTACTTCGAGAAACTGAAGGGAGTTTAAAAATATCATCAATGAGTTAAAGTGAAGAGCCATTATATTTAACTTATAAATATGGAAGACTTTTGAGAGAAAATCATCCACTCATCCACAATTCACGATTCACATTTCAGAAGAGAGAGGCGAGACCTTTTGGAGACTCAAGAGTGGCCGTGAACCCTTCTTCTACACAAGAGGAGAATTTCTGCTTTGATTTCTTCTGTCTGTTCAACCCGACTCTTTGCAAATCTTCAGATTAACATAGAGATGATTTCTACACCTTCTTCTCTTGTTATTTCTTCTGTTGCTATGCTTGGCTAAGGGAATAAACTTCGGGCAATGGTGGTTGTATATAGTTAGGTTTTGTAGTTTTATTATCAGTCGATATGGGATTAAACTTGGGTTTGTTTCAGATTATAAAACTTGTTTGCGCTATCAATAAAATTTGCAACTTCATTTTTAGCTTTGCAAAAGTTGTCAAGATCTGATCCGTGATTGATAACTAGGTCGTTATAATATGTTAATTTGTGGATAGCTTAATCTGATTGATGAGTTAGCCTTCAGATGCAATTTAAATTCATATGCTTAATCCCTCAGCGTTAGTAGTGATAGGTTTATGATTTAATCTGTCGCGTCCTACACAGTGGAGTTCTAATTGGCTAGGATTTAGTTTTTTGAAACTTGTTAGAATTAGCCGAACCCTAATCCCCAATCAACTGGTAATAGAATTGCATGACTTAACTAGGAAAGACCACCTAAACCCGGAGTTCCGCTTTCATTATATTTTTATTAGTCACTCTTTACTTGTTCTTAATTTTATTGATCAATAATTTCCCCCAATTTACAGCTTTTGCTAGGATTAGATTTACTTTCTTAGTTCCCTGGTTCGTTACCCCGGTTGCTCATATTACTTTACTGCTATGACCGGGAATTATTTTGCAACCCGTAGGTTTATTTTATTTATTAATTACTAGGATTATTTTCATAGTTTTTAATATATCAGATGTCCTACCCCCCCCCCCCCCCCCCCTTAAAACTAGGGTACGATCCCTTACCACTTCACCACCAACTACTCCCTTTAAGGGGCAAAATATTCTTACATTTCCTATAGAGATTTCTCCTATAAGGATATAGTTCCTTGTCTATATATGTATACACATGGTCTAACCATCATCCAAAATTTAGTTGGTCACACTTTTTAAATTTACTTTACGGGTTAATTGACTAGACAGTCAACATAACATTTATTTCAATCATTGTAGTTTTGTTGGACAAAACCTTTTAGGTTTAGCACTCATCATTTAAGGTTTACTGTTTGTTTCTCCTTATTCTTTTGATTGAAGGCATTAAGTGAAGTTTGAATTGTTATCTTTGGTTCATTATTTGATGCACAATATTACTCGTTGTTATTCTGGCTTGATTGTAATTAAATCTTTTAGTGTTCCTAGAACGTTTTGTTAACTCACTTTGCCTCTCTTACAGTCATTGGCAAAAACAAAGTTTAGAATTCATCATTCATATAGTAGGTTAAGTTTTGAAAAAAAACATAGGTTACATAGGTTATATTTATATATTACTAAAATAACATTTTAGTTCACTCTTTCTTCATTTAAGTATTGGATGTAATAGGTATCAAAATCTTAAATCATGTGATTGGAAACTATTAATTCATAAAAGAAAAATTCCATTATGATGTAATGTAATTATTTAAATGCTACCCTTACTACAACATTCCTTTAGAAGCGTTTTATAACCTAAAGCGTCTTAATTGTCATGGCTTGAAAATTCATGAACTTATTTAAAATAGCATCATACTGTATATAATTTTTTTTCTTTTCAATGCAATTAAATTTTTCATGAAACCTTGTACTGAATTTATAACCTAAGGTACGTAAATACGCCATTTATGGTATTTTAACATATCAATTATATTAACAAGCTATAAATCAGGTGTAACATATTTGAGTAGTTTAAAATAATATTTCAGATCATATAATAATCCTAGATAATCTTTCAAAATTATATCCAAAGGTTTGTCAGCCAACCATACTTTAAAAATTTATATCATGTACCTTTTAAGTTAGTTTAATGAGATTCCTTTATATAAAAAAAATATTTTCTGTGAATTTTCCAGTTTCAAATTTTTGTTGATGTTTTTTTATAATTAACCATAGTATTTTAGACTGTCATTAAGTATTTACTTCATAAAATTTTCTTGTTATATATTTACATAATTTCACACAAGGCAGAGTTTTAGAAAGTTCTTATTAATTAAAACTCTTGATAATTTTTTTGCCTTAAGGTTTGTTCTATGTAAGTATTCCTCTGATCATTAAATCTTAGTACTCTCTTAGATAATGGTGGCTTTTGTTTAATATTACTCTTAGTGTGACCTCTGAAATTTATATAGGTATAATGTTAAACTTCGAAATAAACATGAGATTTCCCAATCTTTAAGTAACTCTCAAGTATTTAAGAATCAATGATATTTAGTTTAGTATTACTCTTTTCTTCACTCAATCCTTAAGTAACTTCTTTTAATGGTTTTTTTATATTCAACAAGGGGTAGATGTTCTACCTTGCAGTAACCAAATTTAAATCTCTTTCCTCCATAAATTGGTATGTTCCACAACTTCATCCAACATTCATATTGTTGTTGTAGGGTTATTCCAGGTTTCTCATAAAGTTTATGTGTCAAAAGAAATCAACCTTAACTCAGGTTTCAACATCATTACTCTTGTGTTTTCACTCCATATGCAAGTATTTTCACCAAATATTTAACTCAATAAACTCTTTACATGTATGAATTTAATACTGGATCTTAAGCCATAAGTTTTGAATTGTCCACCGTGGCTAGTAATGAAATATTCCTAGCTCAAGATTTCATGATGGTAACATCTTACCATCAATCCTCCTCAAGTTCAACACAATCCATCGCTTCCATAGACGATTATTTCCGGTTAAATGACAAGGCTTGTCTAGCCCTTAGACTTCCAGAAGTGGGTGTGCACCCCCCACTACTTTCAGCCTAGGAGTTCGTCGTACCAGGCACTTCCCGTAGGGTGTTAGGTTTAGGTATTTTCTTTCTAAAGTTAACATAGAGTTTTAGTGGGGTTTACAGGTTCAGATGTTGATCTTTTCTAATATACTACTAGTTCTTGTTAGCTTAATAATTTTCTAGACTTAAGATTTATCCCGACCAAAGTCTTATCATGCCCAATAGATGATGTTCCAAACTTACATTTTTACTGTAATTTCATGTTCGAATGGTATGACAACACACCATTCTCAATAGACATTCACAAAAAGAAAAGTGTATAAAGGAATCATTCACAAATCCAATAAGGGTTAAGAGTCGTGCCTTACTGGAATCCTCACTTCCCAATTCTACCCCAATTCCCCAGTTTTAAGTGCACCTATATTCTAAGTATTTCACTCGGCTTGTTTTCTCGGGTTCAGAGCGTAACTACGCTCTGATACCAATTTCTGTAACACCGTTATTTAACATAAATGCAGCGGAAGAAAATAAACACTACTAGCGTTTACAGATCATCGGGTTCCAAACACTCGACACCAAACCTCACCAATTACAACTTATAAAATTACAAACGCTACGGTCTGAACTCGGAAAACACAACATAAACATAACTACAAGTAAAATAGAATAACTCTCCACAATTTCTAATTCCCATCCCAATCACTCACTCTTCGTGGCCACCTGTATAAACAATTTCGTACTTGCAAGATGAAACCAAGCATCCCACCTCGGGAGGGGTGAGTCGGTTCCCTGGAATGAAACTGGTACAATTCTCTAAAACAATAAATTAAAACATAACTCTTCAAATAAAACAGTATCATGAAAACAAACTCTTAAAAGTAAAACAGAGAAAAAGCACTTCAAAACAATCAAGTTATAGATAAAAGGGAACAAGGCAAAGATACAGATAAAGAACTTTACAACCAAGTCATCCACTTAAGAGGTCACACCATATAGTTAGTAAGCATCCATTGTTGATGCTAGAACCAATTGTAGTTAAGAAGAGAAAGACTCAGATAGTCACAAAGGACTAGGAATGATATGAATATCCATAACCCGTGGTAGACAGTTTATGTCCCCACCATTTCAGAAAGTTGATTCCCATAGACAAACATACTCAAGAGTGAAATAAAACCAATTGGGAGAGATGACCCCCACCGCCAGTCAATTGTCCACATGGACGAGGAATATACAGTCCCCTGCTATCACACACATCCTTTTAGGACGAGGGATATACATCCCTCCGCTGTTACTGACCTGTTCTCAGTCATCAGTGAAGACACGCACACATAACAATAAAAGACTCAGCTCATGGATGAAATGATATCCAGAGTCAAAGGAAGGATTTACCAAGATTTGGCATTTTCCCATATTCCCAGCTACCCCACTAAATCATTAACTACACAAGTACAATACCAAAACACTTAGTCCTACAGAGTGCAGAGGCGTAAACTCTTTTGCAATTAATATCTAGTGAAACAACTAGATAGGAAGAAACAGTAACCATGTAAGTTATACAATCAAGGCTCAGTTAGTCACATCAGGCTGAATGAGTCACACAAGCAGTTTTCCTTTTGAAAATCATTTTAGCTCAATTACCGTTTTTCAAAATCTTCTCTTTAAGTTTGTTAGCAAAAGTATCTGAGTATGAGAAATCGTACCTGATTAATGCTGTAGCAGTTCTAGTAGACTCGTGCAAACATTCAACAATACTCCGAGGAACGTTAAAGATTGTCTATGATCAATAACTTATATCCTAAGTTAAACTTAAATAAATTCCTCACTCTTATTTCTAAATCTTGATCATCTTGTAAGCCCTCGCTTAAAAGATAGCTTTCCACTACCACATATTACTGACATGGTGGACGGTGCTTCAAAGCATGAGCTTTTCTCTTTCATGAATGGATTCTCAGGCTATAACCAGGTGAAATGGCAAAAGAGGATTAGGACAAAACATCGTTCACCATATAGTGGGGAACCTAGTGCTGGAATGTTATGCCATTCAGGTTGAAAAATGTGGTTGCCACTTACCGAAGAGCATCCACCACGATCTTTTCTGATATGATGCATAACGAGGTCGAGGTATACGTGGATGACATGATTATCAAAGCCAAGTAGAGAGCCAATCACTTAATCAATCTCAAGAAATTCTTTGAGTGAATCCAACTTTACAAAATGCGTTTGAATACAGAGAAATGCTGTTTTGGGGTAACGGGTGAAAATTTGCTAGGCTTCATGATCACACCGAAAGGTATCAAACTCGATTTAAACAAGATTACCCCCATCGGAAACATTTAACCCAAGATCGAAAAGGACATCAGGAGTTTCCTAGGATAGGTAAAATACATTAGTCATTTCATCTTGAATCTGACTAAGATCAGTGAACCCATTTTCAAACTTCTCAAGAAAGATGCCCCAAAAGAGCGGAATGACCATATTCAATGGGCATTCGAGAAGATCAAGGAATATATGCAAGAACCACTAGTTTTGGTGCCGCTGGTCGAGGGGAAACCTTTGTCTTTACATTGCTGCCCATGAATTCTCCATGGGAGTCATGTTAGCCCAAAATTAAGGTGATCCACCTCGAGAGTATGCCATCTACTACTTAAGAAACAAGTGGGTGGATGCTGAAACAAGATACTCATCCATTGACAAGACTTGTGCGGCACTCGCGTGGGCAGTTAAAAAACTTCGACATTATTTGTTAGGGAATGAAATCCATTTAATTTCTAGGATGGACCCTATCAAGTAAATGTTAGAAAAGTCAGTCTTAACGAGCCGGCTATCACGGTGGTCTTTTTTGTTGTCAGTATTTGATATTAAGTTATGTGTGCAAAATGCTATTAAAGGATCGGTAATATCACAACATCTAGCTGATAATCTAGTTTCTAAAGAGTCTCTTTGTATGTCTTGGTTGTTAGGCGAGGGGAATGGAAGTTATACTTTGATGGGGCTTCCAACAAAAGCGGCTACAGGTCGAAATTCTGTTTATCTCGCTAGAGGGTTTGCAATTGCTCACCATAGTTAAGCTGAGATACGTTGTCATCGACAACATGGCTGAGTATGAAGCCTGCATTGTAGGCCTGGAGAGGGCATTGGGTCTAGGTTTAGAAGAAATCAAAGTTTTCAGAGATTCATTTTTGGTTATATGCCATATTAATAATGAGTGGGAAGTGAAAGATGAAAAACTTGTACCCTAGCACTGACATCTGACACAACTCAAAAAGGCCTTTAAAAATGTTAGCTTTGCTCATGTACCTAGGTCACATAATGTCTGTGCAGATTCTTTCACGTCTCTCACCTTGTCCCTTGAAGTACCGGAGAATTCCCACTACATCCCACTTCAAGTAACCGTTCGACACGAACCCACTTTCTGGGTGAATATGGTAAATATAGATTAGGAACCTTGGTACAAGGATATCCAGGAACTTGTTATTGAAAAAGGGGTGTATCCTGAAGGAACCAGCAAACAGGATCGCTTAGAAATCCGGAAGATGGCTCTTGGCTACACAGTGGTAGCAGGGCAGTTATTCAAAAGGATGCCACCAGAAGCCCTTCATAGATGCCTCTCTAATTAAGGCTGAAGAAGCGATGACCGAAGTTTACACCGGGGTATACGGAACTCAAATGAGTAGGCACGCTTTAGCCCGAAAAATTCTAAGGCATGGTTATTATTGATCACCATGGAAAAGGATTGCCAACAATATGTGAAGAAGTGACAGAAATGCCAATTGCATGCAGACTTAAAGCACCTCCCGACACTACCCCTACACCACATGGCGTCGCCCAGGCCTTTTGCCTCATGGGGCATCGATATTGTCGGTGAGATCCATCCTAGAGCATCGAATGTCATCATTATATCCTGATGGAGATCGATTACTTCAGTAAGTGGGGTCAAAGCTAGATCTTTTAATTAGCTTGAGGCCAAGCAAGCTGCACTACTCATTCAGAATGAGATCATTTGTAGATAAGGTGTGCCATTTGAAGTTGTCACGGAAAATGGTGCTCAATTTAAAGCGGAAACTGAGCAGTTGATAAGAAAGTACGGGATTCGACACCACCACTCTTTACCTTACTGTCCCCAGGCGAAGCCGTAGCAGCCAATAAGACCATCAAGAAGATCCTGGCCAAAATGGTTAAGACATACAGGGATTGGTCACCTAAGTTACCGATGGCCCTTTGGAGATACAGAACGTTGGTAAAGATGACCACTTGGGTCACCCCCTACTTATTGGTCTATGAAACTGAAGTAGTACTACCGGTAGAGATGAAGATAAAGGCTTTACGAGTCATGAATGAATTGTAGATATCTGACCGTGAAGAGCAACGACTAGCTAATTTGGCTTTCTGGGATGAGAAAAATAGCAAGCTCTAGAGCATATTTAAGCCTATAAAAAATAGATGGCATGATTATTTGACAGATTGGTCAAACAACGGGGAATAGGCGATTTGGTTTTAAAACAACTCATAAATGATCTGCTAGATCCGAGAGGCAAATTCAGGCCTAAGTGGTAAGGACCATACCTAGTGAAGCAACTTTTCCTCTATGAAGCCGCCAGTTTAATTTTAGTAAGCACAGTGGAAGAGCTCCCCAAACTGATCAATAAGGACAAGCTCAACAAATTCTATGCATAAGCATGTAGTATTTTGTCTTCTTTAACCGCTATTTCCTTCTTGTATTAGATCTACATCACATGTCTACATTTGGTTCTTGGTGTAACATTTTGCCAGATATCACTAACAGAAATGAGTTTTTTTTTTCTCCGAGATTTTATCTGTTTTAGTTCTCCGTTAAGATTCCCCACCATCTTCTAATGGAATGATAAGACTTGTCTCACGATCGAAAAGTTGAGCGTGCTCTACTGAAAGAAAGACACCAATTATCCAAAGCAACTCATCACATAGTTCCCAGCACACAATCACTCAAAAGTTTGTCGAAAAACCCCGAATCAATATTGGGGGTTGTAACACCCCTACCGCTAATACTGTAACACCCCTACTTTAATCGGCTCCTAATCGTCTTACTTAAGATTGTAATCACAGCGGTAATCTAAACAATTGAACTACTGGTGTCACCGTTCTCACTCGCCATTACGAGTAATAATGTGCTTACTAATATATTTATAAATACGAAACAATTTCCCACAGTGACAACAAGAGATAGAACTAACCTTCCATTCCAATATAAAATACAATCATAGTGAGCATTCTAAGTACCCAATCCTATACACGTTTCTACGTTCGTATCAAAATACATCAGTGCATATTTAAACAACTGTGACTAAACTACCCAGCGCGTCCCGCTCTCTGTCGACACCGGAAGCTGCATACCTGCAAAATATTTGTTTGTGGTATGGAATCAGCCCCTGGTGAGTATGTTACTACATGACTGTCATGCCCCCTCAGACACTCAGTAAATTGGTCGAGAGCATGCAATTCATTTTCATGCAAGTAGTTTAATATAAAAACTGTAAAGCCATAAATATATTGCAGTAAACTCAAATAACAAACAAGCCCCGTCTTTACACATCACATCGCAATAAACCAACTGAAAGCGTTACAACGCTTATACGGGTACGAAGACTCCACTCAAACAAACACTTAATAGTTCATAATTGAGTACGGCAACTCACTCGACCAATCAATCCACAATAATCCACACACAGTACATGCAGCGACTGAGTCAACCAGTTCACAACATAGATATAAGTACAACGACTCAATTAAACCAATTCACAACACGCATATGAGTACAACGTCTCATTTCAACAAATCCACCAACATACATCACATAACCACATAGCATAACCATTGAACAACAGGGCAAAACAACGAGGATTATAAACAAGTATAGATTCTCGTCTTTGGCATACAAGCCCAAATAATGTTCGCCTACTGTACGAGCTAGTATAGTTGTTCGTAATTGTTCAGTCATGCCTAATGACAACGTCTCATTAAAACGACGTGTCTCTAAGTTACCCATCTCCTACGGTGGGTCACCCACGGCAGTAGCCACTCCAGCCGTAGAGTCTCCGACCGACGGACCATCTGGGGCCCGTTGGAAATTTATTTTGATACTTACGGATACTCACACGGTATCCTAGTATCGTTAATTGAACACGATTCACAACAAGAGCCACATCCTCTTGATTAACTTATCTACACCATCGCATCGTTTTACTATTTTCCTAACACAGCAGACTAAGGTCGTTAGTCCAATCCTGAGTATGTCGACTCCGGATCCAATGTTAAATACGAGAGCGGCGTTAAAAAGGCCATGCTCCGTATATGAGTCTCGGATAATATATATATCTTATTATCCACTTGCTACAACGTTTTACTTACGTTCCTTATATTACACATATAAGATAGCATCATTGCCGCTAGTTCGTTTTATAATACGTTCATATATACGAATGGTACTGTTATCGTACAACGGTAATAATAATAAGGTAGCATTAATACACAACTCAAGCATATTAATTCACACAAGCAGACATTCAATCTTAACACAGATTGTCACACAATGTCTGAACTGAGGAAATCCTCAGAGACAATCAAGCCACATAAATAACATATTGTGCACCGGGATTATAAAACCGTGGAGTATGAATCAGCTAGATCCGAAGCTCCCCCGTGATGTCTCTAACAGTCTAATATTACATAACGCTACAGATTAGCATCCTGTATAACAACATTACTTTACGGTACCCCGTACCGTCACTAATCCCTCCCGGTTCATTCCCCGTTATTTACTAACAACGTTTGTCGGGTTTTCGGTGTAACTCGGGATTAGGAAAAACGCTATATTACATGCGTGGTTACGTCGTGTATATTAATATACACTTAACTTTTTGTTATCGCATGTAATTTAATACCCATTTGTATATTATATAGTTTATCACCATATTGCATGTATAATCTTAATCATATATTATACATCTCACCTTAGTATTTATTTCCTAAGGTTAGTTTTTCCAAGTGTAATGTTGTATAATTCATATGTGAAAATACTTTGAAGTATATAACTCCTTATTAATTTATGAACAACATAACATTAGAATTTCCTTATCCAATGCTTATAATTCTTTTCTTCTTACTCTATATCATTTTAATTATGATATTATATGGTTATTTGAACCATATTGTATTTTTCACTCCAAAACATATATTTATTTATATATGTATTATGGGACCATTTATTATATGGTAAATCTTTATAATATATTCATTCTCTTTTAATGAATATTTCTATATTATAAATGTTACAACCCTTATAACATTAAAAACCATATTATAAATTCTTATTATAAAATGCCATTATTACCGAACAGCCCTTGTTTTCTTAAATATTTACAAAATCCACCACATAATTTATATAATGTTATATTATAGTTATATAACATATATTATGACATTTATGTCATTAAAACAATTATAACCTATAGTTATAAGTTTTTACAAAATACCAAATATACCATACTCTTCTCGATTTTTATTAAATTTCACTATACTTTCAGAATTTACAAATCAACCACAAATTATATTCCATTGTCACACTTATAGTATATACCTTATATTATAATCCTTAAACCTTAATATAATTATAACCTATGGTTATAAAATCCCAAAATAACCGAACAGACCCTAGGTCTGTTCTAAACTAATTTCCAACCCACTAACTTTCCATATTCACCAAATAACCCCATTTTATAACATATAGTTTCTAATGTCATTAAAACTATATATTATACATATATCTTCATAAAACCTTATATTTAATTCCAAAAATTACCAAACTATACCAAAAGGTTATAAACATCATTCCTAACCTTATACTCTCCATATTTTACGGTTTTTACCACAAATGTTACCTATATGTAACAATGATATAAAATATCATATATTATACTTATATAATTCATATTAACTCCAAATTTAACCAAATAAATTCCTAAAAATTCATAATAAACCAAGGTCTGTTCTAAACGCCATTTGGTACCTAGATTTTTTGGAAATTACCATTCCACCCCAATATTTATATATCTTTTATAATTTAATACCCAGCTTATTATAAGCTAGTATTTAATTCAATGAATTCCCAAATTTGGTCAAAGTCTCCTACATAGTCAACCTTGACTTCTAAATTCCAATTTGAGCCCAAACTCTCGTAATTACAATATATACCCCAAACTTTCCTATAATTACAATTTTGGCACAAAACTTTATAAAATGTTATAATTTTATTAAATCCGTTTAAAACCCCTAAATTCCTTTTATTTATGCCCACGGCTTTATATTTTACTAGTAATTACCGTTTGACCGCAAACTTAATGCTATAAGCATACATTAAATTAAATAAGCTTTTAAACTTAAATTAAAATGGCCTAATGACATGGCCTTATTACAACTTTGCTTTATAACATAAAAGTACACATAAATAGCTTAAGATATACTATAAACTCTCGGCCTTACTTTAAGATTAATTATTTTACCACTTAATGTCATAATTTGACCATTATGTTAATTAAACCACTTAAATGACTAGCTTAATTTATCTAAGTCACTTTTATCCACACTTAGGTTAAAATCAACCATGTAATTAACTCCACTCATGGCACATATTTTATATGAGCTGAAAAATCATAATAACATAAGTTTAAGGTGTTTATACCTTGATTTAGGTACTTAATGACCTAATACCCTCTCGGCAGCTTGGAGGAAAATTCAGCCCAGTACTTAGACATGTTTAATACACCAAAATAAGATATGGTTATACTCCAAGCACGAGCTAACCATAAGGAACAAATTAATGTAAGATTTAAGGCAAAAATTACCTTAAAAAGGAAAAGCTGTTTCAAATGAGATTTGGCCTGTATACAGAACACCACATGGTGTTAAATTCACCATAAAACATGGGGAATAGCTAGACAACAGCAAGGTGCTATGGTAATAGATTTTACCTTGGCAAAATGCCTTAAAGTATGATTTTCTCCTTGTTTTCAGCCACTCTTGCCCCAAGGGGTTAACACACTGAACCAACATGAAAATATGAAGATTATGAGTATATAAACTCATAGAAAACAGACCAAGAAAACCGGATGGCAACGGAAACTCCTTAAGGTATGTTTTTACCTTAAAATGGAAATGTTGACCACCTTGGTCCCATGGGTTGCTTCAGCCGAGAATAGCTCTTGTTCAAGGGTTAAAATACTGAGAGTAAGCCATGGAAAGTGATAGATTATAAGTTCCATGTGTAGGTGATGAATAGATGAAGAAAAAGAGCTAAAATATGCCTTAAAGCAATACCTAAGGTGGAAATAAGTTGGATTTTCCTTGAATACTCAAGAACACAGCTTGAGAGCTTTAGGAAATTCTGGGAACTTGGCTGGAATGGGACAATAGGAAAGATAAATTAAGATTTTGTGTTTTAAGGAATGAAAAGTAAGAAATGGAATAGTAAAGTGATGATTCACTAAATTGGCAAGATATTTTGATTAAAGGCTGTTGTGCTGTCCTCCTCCCTTAATTCTGCCGCCTCAACATAGATAAAGATGGGTCAAGTCGTGACCATTGACTAGACTTGGTCAACATTACTTAAAAATGCACTATTTCGGTTACTATTCACAAATGAATGCCATATTTGTGTTTTTTTTAAATCTTGGAATTAGACCTTATAATTTGGTAAATTATAGTACATTAGTATAACAAGGTCTAATCCAATTCCTAACTCCACTCAAAACCCACTCAGAAAGTCAATTTTCTCAAAAACGTGCTTTAAGGAGTTTTAAAGCACAATTTGTGTTAGAACATGTTTTTGAGCTTAGTTTCCTTTGAGAATAGTTTTATAGTG
Organism: Limonium bicolor; assembly: GCA_023374045.1. Lineage (NCBI taxonomy): Eukaryota > Viridiplantae > Streptophyta > Magnoliopsida > Caryophyllales > Plumbaginaceae > Limonium > Limonium bicolor. The sequence goes on along the minus strand of CM041777.1, from coordinate 478,938,612 downwards.
TTCATTACTTAATTATAATACTTAGGAATCCACTTTGGATCCTAATTGAGGTCATACAATCTCTATGGTGTCTTAAAGCACATTTTTGGCTTTTACCGATCTTAAGGCATGTTTTGCCTTGTTGAGATCTTTAGATTGTTCCCCAATGGTATTAAGATGATTATTAACCTTCTTAGATAACTAATAGATCATTTAATTAAGTTTTTAAGGTTAGGGGTATTTCAATCTACCCCCCTTAAAAAGACTTCGTCCCGAAGTCCTTATTCATAATCAGTTCACCTAGGGAATCCAGTTCCACTAAGTAATCAAAACAGACCATAGCTAGGGAGTAACTCCCACTAGGTTCATACCTAGTCAATATGTATCATAATTGATACAACATTAATCTCATTCCATATAGTCAACAATCATGACACATTAATTCATACACAACACTTAACAAGGTGCGAAACTCATTCATACACAGCACTAGACAAGGTGCAAAACTCATTCATACATAGCACTAGACAAGGTTCAAAACTCATTCATACACAGCACTAGAAAAGGTGCAAAATCCAATCATACGCAGCACTAGACAAGGTACAAAACTAACCAGAGTACTCAAAGGTGTTTTGCAAGGGATACTCCACACATCCTTATCTACATGTTAGTATCTCACGAGGATACTCACACATCACTCCGCATGTATGTGTGCACATATATTTAACGATGGCAAATCATGGGGAAGCAGTCTTAAAGACCAGGACTTGACGATCCCCAACCCCATGCTAACCAACGTCAACTACCCGTGGACACACCGGTTTAATAACGAAGGGAACTGCGGTCCACGGCTCCTCGGATAGTATCACCTAATTTTCCTTAATCACCCACATACACACCGGTCTAATGACAAAGGGCTCTGCGGTCCACGGCTCTTTGGGTGATGCCACTCGCAGACACACCGGTCTAATGACGAAGGACTCCACGGTCCACGGCTCTTTGAGTGACGCCCTAAATTTAATTTCTATTCATTTCTGTGTCCACTTGTAGGAAGTTTCGAGAGTCATTCAACCCCGACGTGGTCAGTGTTAGTGTTGAACTATCTCTCACCTTAATTTGTGTTCGGTTTCCCTTGATCGGACCAGGATCAAGTTCAACTTCCCACGTCAATTTCAATCAATTACTTATTTATTCATTTCTAATCTTATTTCCTCTTGATATTTGCCACCTTGTGTTCAATAGATACACAAGTCAACTAGTGTATTTAATCTAGTCATCGGCATATAGGATCGTGTATCCTCACCATGAATCAAGTTCTCTCGAATTATAATTATTCATACATGAAATACCCCGAACTTAAATATAGGGATTAAAATTAATCTAATACGTATTTAAGGGCCTAAGGGTACCTAATTAATACTGGTAAGGAAAAATAAATCCAAAAGAATAAATAAACGCTTAAAAAGCGGAAAACGCTAAATAAGCGTTAAATAACCATAGGAGGTATGAGACCTCGGTTAGAGTATTATATGGAATCCAAAGGTTTAATAAGACCTAAATAATATATGGGAACGACTCCCGAAGAAAACGGATCCTTAAAACGGATTAAAGTCACTAACAAACCTAAAAGCGCGTTTTTCGAGGTAACCGGGAAAACGTGACTTTAAGTGGGTCAAATAGACTCGTAACAATTTTGGTCAACTAAATAATCATTAATAAATATTAGTGAAGCTTTAGAACCAATAAAATCAATAAAACGAGAAGTTAGTAAACATTGTCAAAAGGGGAAGTTGTGGGGTAGAAACATAAATAACACAAACTTATGTGTCCAATATTGTAAATAGAATTTTAGAAACCCATAAGGGCTGTGTGTTGTCCGATGGGGACTCTCCCCTCACACTCCCTCACACTCTCCTCTTATTAATAAAAGACAAAAACAATAAAGTAAAACACTCTCCTCACTTTATTCACTCACCACTCTCTCTCATATCTCTATTCTCTCTTCTCTCACGTGAACACACTCACCCTCACTCTCTCCTTTTCTTCTTCTTCTACCTCTCAACCGACTTCCATGGTAAAATAAGAGAACCCACACAAACCTCTCTTCTCTCCTCTTGTAACCCCCTCAAATCTCTTCCAAAAATTATAAAAAGTATACCATTGGAATCCTCTTATCAAGAGCTACATTTCCATCCTTTCAAAATTCGAAAACCAACATTTTCGTTTTTATGGGTATGTCCCATTTGGAGCTTCAAGGCCACCATTAGAAGGCCCTCCTTCTCCTTGTTCTATTGAGGTAAAAATATTCTTAAAAACTCCATCTTTTTCTAGCCTCAAGGGCAAAACGAAAATGTAAACTAAAACCCTTGCTTGCTTCTTTATGCTAGCCGATTTTGGCCTTGTTGGTGGAGTTGGAATTTTGTTCTTGAGCCACTCCGAACTTCACTTACACCCTTGCAAGGTAAGGAATTTTCTAAACCCTAAAACCCACATTAAAAGCTTAAATAATGTTAGGGTTAAATTTTAGTATTGAATGGTGTATTTAAGAATGGATTGTGATGTTAGATTGGTTGAGAGACTAAAACCGGTAGAGAGAAGGAAGGAGGAAGAAGCAAGAAAACAAAGAAAATCTAGAAGAAAAACAAGGTAATTAAACTCACCCTTGTGTAGTCTTGTATATGTATGTGTAACAGATTTTAGAAGTTTGAAATGAGTAATGGAAATGGTATTGTGTAGTAATGTATTGTGCAGGAGAATCTAAGTGCTTAAAACCGTTGAAAGACATGTAAAATGTATTGAAACTTAGTTGGGTATTGGGTTGTTGAGTGCAGGAATTTTTAGTAGTGTTTTAGTATTGGTAATTGTGTATGGGAGCTTGTATATTGATGTTATGTATAAACAGGTGAGATGATGTTAATGTGTGAGGAAACATTGTGGTGAGAGTGTATAAAATATAGGGGAGACAATGGCAAAATTTGCCTAGGATTATAACACTTAGTGAACCAGAAACTAGGTGACTAATAGGTGTTGTAACAGATTTTGATAGAGAAAGATAAAGGGGTAGATTGGGGGAGATAGATAATGTATTGTGATGTACTAGGAACTCTAGAAATGACATTAGAAGAGGTAGTTAGAGAAGGGGAGAGTAAGTGTCAAAATCTGTAGCAAAGTGTATTAATATGCATTGGAGAAGTTAGGAAGGATTAGTGTGCAAGAATTGGTAAAAAGAGTGTTGGACTTGGGTATAGGTACTGCAATGGCTTGGAAATGTATTTGGGATGCAAAGGATGGTATTGGTAGTAGGAGTATTGAGTGTAAAAAGTTAGAACAAAAATCTGTAGCATTGAAGGATGGAAATCTGTGGTAAGTGTGGAAAAGAAGTGATGAAATTGCGTAAGTTGATTGATGGATTTAGTAAAGAATTTGGTGGATGAACTAAGGCAATTTGGAGGGCCTAGGTAGTGTTTAAACATGTGGGATTATATGTAAGAAGATTGGAGAAACAATGGGTAAAGTATAGAACTAAAAACAGAAGTAAAAATGCAAATACTGGGCCGGACCGAACTTGCGACCGGACTTGCAAGTTCGGTCGAGCCCAGATTTACAAAGACGGGAATGCTTCTGGAATGGACCGAACTTGCGACCGGACTTGCAAGTTCGGTCGGACCAGAAAAATTCTCCCGTCAGTAACCTTCTGGAATGGACCGAACTTGCGACCGGACTTGCAAGTTCGGTCAGCCAGAAAAATTTCCGTCGAGTAGGCTACTGGAATGGACCGACCTTGCGACCGGACTTGCAAGGTCGGTCGGGCTAAAATTTTCACATACGAAACTTACTAGAATGGACCGACCTTGCAAGGTCGGTCGGCCCTGTAATTCTCCAGCGTAATTCCTTATTGACTTGGACTGAACTTGCGACCGGACTTGCAAGTTCGGTCGAGTCATACAAAAAAAAATTTAATTTAACTAAATTAAATAATAGTTATATATATATATATATGTGTATATGTATACCCACCTATACATATGTGCATATATAGGTAAGTAAACCATTGTTAAGTAATTAGGAGTAAGTAAATAAAATGTAAGTATTGTAATGCAAGACTTAGTAAGTATGGATTAGTAAACGTAAGAGTAATCGGGTTAAGTTAATGATAGATAGATTAATCATTCAACTGTATGTATATATAATAGGAATTGATTTGTGAACACCGGAGGAACGTTGGGATACAAGTACAACGGTGAAAGGTATGATTTCTTCATGCACTGTATCCTAATCTGGTTACCCCGATTTGTGTGCTTATTTGATCACCTAAATAAGATAAATGCATGAATCGGACTATATTGCACTTACCTGTGCTTGACTTATGTGGTTCTTGATATTTATTGTCTTGAACACTAGTTTGTGTAATTCATGAAATATATGAATGATGATGAATGGTATTCGAATCTAGTATTGTACTTAAGTATTGTATTGTATCTTGAATAAATGAGTATTGAGCAATGTATTTGTGTATGTGGCTTGTATGAATGACTTCTGCTAATTCCTTACTACCTAACTCCTAACTTAAGTGAGTAAACCGGAATGAGTAGAAGTCCGATATAGCTTCGGCCACGCGTGAGGATGCGGAGTCACAAGAGGTTGGCTGCAATTCCTGACTCTTAAACTGGTCCGCGGCCCAAATCCCTTAGATGGGTAGCATCCCGGATTGGTGAGTCAAGTAAATCCCGGAGGTGGGACGGAGTAGTCCCCAGGGCCAGAGGTCCCGACGACTTAACTTGAGTAAGAGTAAGAGTAAGTAAGTATGGATCCGTAAGTATGTATGAGTATGAGTATGTATGCGTATGTATGAAGTAACGAGTAAAAGAGTAATCTCCACCCGATTAACCCGGGTGGACCAATGAAGCTAACAAGAATTGTATATTGTGTATGTAATGTGTATGTGTAATTCGGAAAAAGGTAAGTATGTATTGAATGGTTTATGTTGTACTCCTTGTATGTAATGAAGTGTATGTATGTGTGTATGTCTTGCGTAATGTATTGAGATATTATGTATAAAAGCATGTATGCATGTATGTTTGAATGAAATCAACTGCATGTATTCGACCAAGTGGTCGGCGTACCCTCACTAGTACGCGGGGTATGCGGTTATCATGCAGCGAAAGCTGACCCCCTAGGGGGAACGTTTTTAGTGTGCAGGTACCGAAGCGGATGTGGTCAAGGTAAGAGACCGGAGGCACACCCTTGTATTTAGAAGCAAGTAGCTTGTGAGGAACGGGTAAGTAGTCTCTTAGTGAGTACGTATGAACTTGGAAGAGGTAGTATAATTGTATAAGGATCCTAGTAGACTCGGTTAAGCATATTGTATTGTATGGATTATGGAGGAGTAAGTATGAATGGAGCATTGTTGTATTTGATTGATGAATGGAGTATGTATTATAGAAGTGTAGTACTCGGGATTCCGGTCCATCAGACCGATGCTGTATGTAGAAGTAGTAGCCTTGTTAGTCACGTGGGTGACTGACGGCATTGTATCACCCACTGTATGTAAGTATGTATCCGCTGCGTGTATCTGATGTGTAAGGAGATTGGACGGCAAACATTGTATTAATGGTAGGGGTGTTACAAAAAGTGGTATCAGAGCGAAGTATCGCTCTAATGACTGGAAATACCGAGTTTAGGAAATACCGAGTTAGAAATTAGAAGCTTAGGGCTAAGGGCTGAGTGTTAGCATTAGAGATATGCTAGTTAGGAACTACCGGTGAGTACCGGATACCTACAATACCAGTCCCGCCCGCCGCAAACCCCACTATATAACTTGGGAAAGGACGCAAGAGAGAAGAAAAGCCTTCTCATACTCGGGGAAAACCCGATCTGGCAGTTGTGAAGCAATCACACGGTAAACAAGAACCGACATATGGTAGATTCCAAGGACTGGAAGTCCCGGAGATGGATCCCGGTTGAACCACAACACTGCACGTAATAGCGGTAGGATGAACACTCAAACCACGAGGAGGCTGCAACTTACAACAGCAAGGGGCGACGTGCTTAGCAGTCGCGAAACCTAGCCAGTCAACTAACAGCAGGAAAGAAGCACTAACCGTGCAACGGAATGAAAAAGGGAGCAGTAACGGAACCCGAGACACAAGTCTACCGGATAGTAATACTTGAATAATACCACCAACGGTACGCTAGCTGACTAAGGACATAGTCGGAAGCGGTTAACTCCAAAACTACGACGCCATTAAGGTTGCAATACCTGGCCAATATAGCAGACGACTACAAGAACAACCATGAGATATAATCCAATAGGACTACAAGAGTAGTGCCTAAACAAGGAAGGCTCGGTAACCACCACAGATGTGTGGGAACGAGCCACAAGGAACGACACTAAACCAAATGGAGTGGGAATCTCCAAGGATTGGAGAAGTACCCAGATCTACGACAGCCATGTCTAGACCACCTAGAAGCTACCTAAAGGATCGAGTATACCAATTGAAGATCAATGAGATCAAAGGAAGAGTCGACAAGACTACCAAATGCAGGCGGAAACCCTACCAAGATTGGTATAGGATTACCCAAAAACCACCAGTACCACGCACTTGCCACGGCAAGTGCAGTAAGGACAGAGATACGTAAAGAAACTCTAACACACCACAGGTACATAGTAATGTACCGTGACTACAATGAAGCAACTATGGGACCACAAATCTTGAAACTGAAGGAATGGAACCTTGGAAAGGCCTAACGGCCCGACCACTGTATTTAGAACATACCAGTCAGCGAGAGGCTAGACTTGGTCAAGACCTCAAACATGGCTATGCCATGAGAGATTTCTTTTAACACCGAACCAGTGTTTTTAAAACCCAAAATTATCCTTTCAAAGACCACAACCTTCTTTTAAAAACCTTGGATTTTAAAACCGAACCAACATGATTATGGTGAGTATCATAGAATGATACAAGAGGAGTTGGCAACAGAATACTTCACCTAGGCGTGTGACGAACACTACGAGTGTACCCGTTACGGGATTGGGACCCCGCACTCCGAAGGAGCTTGCGGGCCCGACATATAGTTGGGTAAATGGTAACGTATTAATATGGTACCCCACGTATGTGTACAGGTAGTGTGCGGCGCACGGGAAGTAGTCAACTCCGTTCTACGGACCATGAGTGAGTTCAAACCAGAACAGCTGGACACCTCAGACGACCAAGTATCAAGGAACTCAGAGAATCCATCTGAAGATGAGGAATAAGAACTAGGAAGTGCAAAGAGCACATACTAGTAAGTATAGACATTGGATATGTCTCAAATAATCCAAGCAATTACCTGACAGCTGGATGGAATGCCCAGCCTAAACACGTTAAGGCGAATGCCTAACGTGAACCTAACAATACTCAACAAACGGGGCGGAATTCCCAAGAGCAATCACAAGATTACTATGAAGCACAATCCATAATCGGAGAGGATATTCAAACCTAGTCTCAAGCATTAGGAACAAGTATAAACAGTCTACCCAAGGACGGGAGACGTCATGACCCAAAAAGGGACAACTCAAGTACAATACCACAAGACGGTACAATGGACAACATATCATAAACGTTAGCCGGATGTAACGGCATAGTCTAACAACACCCAGGAGCAATCCTTGAGTGTGACTGGACTAACAACAGTCAAACAAAGCGTCAAGACAAGAATACAGGAGCTGGAACGAGCACTCGGTTAAGACACCGAAGGGATTTCACTTGACAAGAAATACCCTAGTCTACAAAAGGCACTGATCAGCACCATATTGCCTAAGAATATCCTATGAACGGAAGCTTGATGTCACGACTTACCATGGAGCCCAATAATATCTCAACCTATGGTGGTATACATGGAGTGGAGACATGCATAAGCAGCCTGCAAGGGGCATAGCTTGCAGCAATACGGCTCAGAAGCCGTAAACCAAATACGTTATATGAACTCAAACGGTTGCAAAACCCACACCGTTTGTAACAAGACTTGCAAGGGGGATTGCCTCATACAACAAGAAATCAACAACTGGACCATAAATTCAAACCCAACATCCTGAGTGGCTTGGAGTAATGGCCAACTCAATGTCACTGTCACTAGAGCATCAGCCTAGTATATAGTTGACGGAGTTCTTAATTACCGCCATGCCTTTTGTAGCAATGGTAGCACAGAGGCATGAGAATCATGATAATGCCAACATTGGCCTAGTCCACACCTGGACACTACGAGAAACCCAAGGGAAGGTACCCCTCGTTAACCGAAGACCACCAATGTGGTGACGATGTGAACCCTTAGAAAAGGCTTCCATCTACTATAACAATAAAACCACGCAATAGATATTGCCAAGGGGTGACAGAATAAGGAAATGAGATTTCCAACCATTACGACTTAAAGGAGTAAGCATACTCCATATGCACCCAAACATATAGTGGACCATCGTGTAAACACCACCATGGTAAACCTAGTCATAAGATCTATGAGTGGAAACAAGCCTCTCAACAAGAACTTCATTTATCAATGATAGAACGGGACCAGAAAACCCTTGAAGTTTCTTGGGATGTCCCGGTGATGTACATACAAGAATAAAACCGCACAGCGGGAGCCTATAACTGATGCCCGGCACTAGGAAGATGATAGTTGTCAAAGACAATCAATGTGAGTGCACATTGTACACCATGAATGATCAACGCTCAAGAGAGCTTGTAACCCGGTAAATTGCTTTATCCTTGATCAACCAAGATACTTGGTAAATTGTATCACAAATGATGATAGAATGTGAGGTAAGTTTAACCTACACATAAAACCTAAGTGGAATAAGACATCTCCACATTGAGAAGATAATAAGATTGCCGTATGCTACGACAACCGTCATACACACAAACACAGGAAACTCCTAGTGTATTTACACCATAAGGAAATGGTGCCAATGACAATAGCAATAAGTAAAGAGGAACTACCACAGTAACAGAAACAGTAAAAACAATGTTGTACAATGAGTAAGAATACGGTGCGCAATAAGTGACCGCTATGAGGAACGCTACGAGGAAGTAGCAGATAATGACACGGAGTATAAGAATGAGATGACAGACATAAATATTCTTTCATATCACATAAGTGACTTACTGTCAAGCGTTTACGCCTCTGCACTCTGTATGACTGAGTGTTTTGGTATTGCACTTGTGCAGCTAATGATCTAATGGGATGGCTAGGGATATGGAGAATGTAAACCGTAGTAAACCCTTCTTTTCACCAACAAACATGGAACAAGCCAATTAAGCAAGATTAGCAACAAACCGTGCGGCCTAAGGCCAAAGAAGCACGAAGAGTGCGAAACACACTAACAATCACAGATGTGAATTCCAATGGAATAAAAGGTGAAAGGAGACTTAAGAAAGTCACTAGGACCGACGCATATCAATGCAAGGTCATACAAGTAAAGGACACTTGTACCGAACCAGGAGAACTGGTATGATTTAGAAGCTAGTGACAACAGAGGAAGCATTACAACTAAGTAGTGACTTAACCTCGCCCGACAATAAGTCGGAGAAGCTTAATGAATAATCGTGGAAGCATAAATAGCATGTGCAGTAGATTACCAGAGAGCTGGTTATAAATCTTAAACTCGTTGAATTCAAACACTGTAAAAGAATACCGCAGTTGTTTAGTATTATTCCCATAATAGACGGATACGAAGGTGATGTATAACACATTAAGGATAACAAAAAGGGTGAATAACCTGAGTATCAGGGTCGCGCATCAGAAGCTAGTGGGCCCTAGCTAAGATATACCTAGTAAGAATAGCAAAATGGCTATTAATGCCTTCAAGCCTAATAGGCTAGAACCGAATTAATGATGAGTTAAATAAACTCATATAGAAGTTCTTGGTGCAAAGACTAAACCATTGGTATGGTTAAGATCCCTTTGACCAGAGCATATTGTATAGTATACCGTAGTGAAGCTAAACGCTTCAGTTTGCCCAGACTGATTAAACCAAAGTTTAATAATAATAAAATATGGTAGATTACGTGGGCGTAATCCCTTTTAAGGGGGGTAGAGCGAAAACCGCTTAATGTAAGTTTTGTGAATAAAACACATAAACCATAATGTGCATAGCACAAATGAGAACCAAATTGATGATTGATATTATGTTAAATAAGCATAAGTACTCATTCACATTGTAATTATGGTAATTAGGCATTAGACATGCAAATACCATAGGAGGAGTATACCCATCTTGTAACACCAATGTAAGAGTATTAGTAAAAGAAAAGTAATGTAACACCAATGTAAGAGTATTAGTAAAAGAAAAGTAATGAGTAGTGGACGGAGCTCCACAAGTATTGTAACCTTTGAAGAAGTAGTACGAAATGAATGAGGATAGTAGATGAATGAAGTTTATGAGTAGTGGAATCGTAAGTAAAATATTTGAAACAATTGAAGTCAAATAAATCTTATAAGTGTAGTATTCCTTAGTTAGAATATAGGAGATGATGGTGAGTAATGGATGGAAGTGGTGAAGGTTGATGAAATGAGCATTAGGATTGAACCATGGAGTAAAGCATTTGGGAAGTAGAGTGAGGACGATTGATGGACGGATTCCATCCTTTGGAGATGTATGGATTTGTAATCACGACTAGAAAGAATAAAAAGATAGAAAATGAAAACAATTAAATTATTTGTTTGGTTGAACCTAATGTGGGAAGTCGAACTTGATCCTGATCAGATCAAGGGAAACCGAACACAAATTGGGGTGGAAAGATAGTTCAACACTGATGCTGATCACATTAGGGTTGAATGATTCTTGAAGCTCCCCTCAAGTGGTCACAAGAATCACACATAGGATAGAAGTAATGAACATAAATTGGAATATGGAGTTGTATGTTTTAGATGGATTTCTATGTAGCCGTGGGGAAGGATTTTCCTTAGACTGGAGACTAAGTATTTGTTGGAAGCTGGTACGGGAGAAGATAGTAGTATATTACGTTGTATTATTCCAAGGGCAGTGATGGAGAAATATGTGACTACTTCTACCACTTAGGCAGTGTACCTAATCGTTTTGCGGGATAGTGGATTCGTGGGGTTGTCGTACTCTTGGGGACCTCGCTGTGGATAACTGATAGTGGATTAAATTTACTGAGACTTCTAGTAAATAGATTTTATCGTTTTTTAAGGAGAAGAAATAATTACAAACTTAACTTAACCAAAATAATTAAAATAATAATAAAAATAGAAATTATAAATCTTTTTGTGTTTTTAAGAAAACATCCCAGGTTGTTCTGCTCACCTATTTTATCAATTATATTAATGTAAACTTTACCACTTAAGTAATAAACTCAGAAACTATAAATAATTCGTTGACGACTAAATCTAACGAACCCTAACCAGTTGCTAGAACTAGCAGCAGACTAATGCTCTAATCCGGACACAACCAATCGCATAAAGGACAGCTTCTATTTGAGACTAATTAACCTATAGGCCGGATCAGGCTTCTAGCTGTTAATCAGGTTTATCTTCCCACGTCTTGTTATCTATCTCAGCTCTCACATGTTGATTAGAAAACTACAAATATTGCTTTTAATAATTGATCAGAGAATTAAAGCAGATGAATAACTGGAATTAAACTATTACTTTAGATAAAATCATAGTGGAAAGCTTAACATAACATAATTATATAAAATAGGCTCGCATCCCAAACCTGGGAGGGCTTGAGTTTATTAATTAAACATAACTATATATAAACAACGTTTTAACAAAATAAGAGAAAGGGTAGAGAAAACTCCAGCTAGCAAGTTGACTCTGAATCCTAGCTCCGCCTCTGTATCCACGTCGTACTAATAATACTAATTAATGGCAGTGATGTGGTATGGTGGAAAAACAAATAAAATGGAGAAAATGGGGAGAAGAAATGGATGTGGTTGTACGTGGTGAGCGAGCGTGGTGAGCGAGTGTGGTGGACAGGCGTGGTGAACGGTGAGCTTTGGATTTTAGAAGGGATGCCTAATACTGAGGATGGGCGTTGGTTTTTATAGGCAGAAGAAATGGGAAGCAGACAAGAGAGCAGTCAGGATGGTGCAGTCGGTGTGATTAAATGGTGGTGGAGTAGGTGAGCAGATCGTGGGCAGCAGCAATCACAGAGGCGGCGTCACGCGTGCACAAATTAAGGTGGGCGCCGAAGGAGTATGCAATTAATGAAGAGCAATTCGAGTGCGGCGCCGCAAAGGAGGAAGGTAGAAGAAAACTGTTCCCGTCGAAATCTGGATCTGGCGCGTTTTTTAGACACGTCCGCGCCCTGTCCGCGTCCTGTCCGCGCCCTGTCCGCGTCCTGTCCGCGCCCTGTCCGCGTCCTGTCCGCGTCCTGTTTTCTTAGACACGTCCGCGCCCTGTCCGCGTGTGCGTTCGCGCCATATTCATGCGGACGTGTGTGTGTCTGCGCTGTCTTCTTGTCCGCTTCTATGTCCGCTTCGATTCCAGGTGGACGTGCCTTGTCCGCCTCCTGTGTCCGCGCAATAGTCAGGCGGTCGTCTCATGCGATATTATATATATATACGAGTATACTCCAATCTTCAATCGGCTCCCGATTCTTCGTTATAAGTCCGTTTTACTCGCCGTTTGTTGTGTTATAAAGCTCATGAGATTATCTATTCATTTACATGGCTTTTTCCTACATTTAACACATAAAATATATCAATTCATATCAAAACATAAATCTAGGAAAAATGTAAGATAAGTGAGAAATACGACACAAATTGCTATGAAAATAGGAAGAATTAAAGTCCTAAAAGTAGATGTATTTCTCGCTTATCAAACTTCCTCACACTTAGCTTTTGCTTGTCCTCAAGCAAATAGGGAATAAATATATCTCTAAGGCCGTAGTATCAAACCTCAGGATTAAACAGATGCAAAACAGAGCAAGCAAAGTGACAATCAAAAGAATAGTTCTGCTCCTGGTTGTAGGTTTTCGCAAACAGTGAAAAAGAAAAATTTTTTAAAGCATGGATAAGTTAGACTACAAAATCTGAATGTAGATTAACTTGGGATCTTCCACCATTCTTTCCTTTAACCTTTGGATGACAAGGGGTGTGAAGTAACGCCTTATTCCGCGATACCTTTCAACACCACATACTCATGATCAAAAACAAAAATTAAACTGCAATTAACTCTTTTCGTATGCAAAAACATTCTTTTTCAAGAAATATATACAACATAATTGAATAATTGTGAATTGCAGAGTTTTTCCGTAACCCAGACTTTTCTCTCTATCCTTGTAGCGGTGTTGGGCCAACTATCCCAGATCACGAGACCTTAGGTAGATAGGTGATAAGGCACCCCTAGGACTTAATAACCGAATAGACGAGGCCTGCTTTGGTTCAAAAAATTTTTTGATCAGCGGAGTACCTTGCCTTATCCTTTCATTCCAAACTTTCATATCATTTCCAAAATCCCAAGATAAACTAATTCAGTTTCCCAATCAGCTTAATCCACCAAATTTTGGGAAAACAGATTCATTTGAATAAAACTATATATACAAACAATCCTAAAGCAGAAAGATTCTTGAGGTGGTCACCTGGCTTCACTTCAAAATTTATGCAAAAATTTTCACCCAAGAATTTAACATTTATAAGCACTCAGAGCAGTGATTCCCTCAATGCAAGAAGACAATTAAAAACATGTGTGGCATTAAGTGCAACTGGCATATTTTCAGGGAAAGGTCTAAACTTCCTCACACTTAAGAGGAGCAATGTCCCCATTGTTCATAAAATAATCAAGAAAAGACCTTTCAAAATATGCCAGACTCATGAAGAATTTCATTCAGGACAATCATGGACTGATATAATAATAATCATTAAGCGTAATAGACTGGACACAAACATTTAAAATAAAGAAACTGAAACTCCCCTGATATCGTAGATTGAGGAAGGTGTCCTTCCTCACACTTAAGAGCGAACAATGGGGGTAATAGCGTTCCTCACACTTGCGTTTAAGCAAGTGTCCAGCCTTGGAGGTCTTCAGATACCATGATAAGAATTTCACCTGCACACACTTCCCAAAAATAAACGCTAAAAAGCGTTGCATGAAAGCACAGATTCCATTGTCACTTCTTGAGAAAAATAAAAATAAAAATTAAAATAAAATCATAAACAAAATTAAAATAAAACCATATGCGCCCTTCTTGCATTTAAATGTTTTTTGAATTTTTTTTTTGAGAAAAAAAAACATAATATAGAAATAACAGGATAATAAAGTTTAACCACTGGGTTGCCTCCCAGTAAGCTGCCCGTAGTTTTAGTCTTTGGCTAGACTATCGCTTCGTTATCCTGGATCAAAAATAAAAGTAGATAATATCTTTGCCAGGAGAACGAAGTTAGTAATAATTAAAAGCAAACCACCTGGATCAAAACAAAACGTTACTTCGGCATATATAATTGGAAAATGAATACTCCACAAAACCTGGTGTTTGAGGAGGTACTGCCGGTAGCGTAGTTTTAACAGGAGACCAGGTGTGATTGGCTTCATTTCCTTAAATTGGAGGATGTAAACATCCTTCTCTTGCTGTTGAGGCTTATGGAGGCAGGATGGGAGTTGACGAGAGACTGGTGGTAGTGGTGTTCCTTCCTCAGATTCGAGGAAGTAAATTTCCTCTTCCGGTAGGTGAGGCTCAATAGGATCACCTTTCTCAAGCTCGCAGACCGTCTCAGACAACTTATCTTCATATTTTAATTGCTCCTCTTGTGTTGGGGATGGGGATGGAGGAGAAATGTAACTCTCAGCCATCTGCTCTAACTCGGCGTCGGAGAAAAATGTCTTGAGAAGTTTCATTATCTCCTCATCAGAACTTGCTGCGACATGAATATCTGGCTCAGTTTGCTCTCCACTCCTTGGAGTCACCACTGGAATTTCTTCTAGTGGCTCGACCATACTTGGGAGGAATTCATCTGGCCCTTGTGTAGATTGCTGCTCGTTCTGATTGAAGTAGTAATACCCCAACTGAGCTTCGTTGTATTGTGCGTTAGCCTGGTTGACTTCCCACCAATACGGCTCTCGACTTGATGGTTGAGGTGGTTGATAATCCTTGACCAATCTTTGATATGAGGATATTTCCTCTTGCATTCGTGTCCATTCCAGATTGATCAATAATCTTCTCACCTCATCGTGGCTGCTCTCCATTGTCAGTAATTATCCTATAAAAACAAAAATAAAAATACCAAGTAGAAAAGAAATAGAAACAGAAAAGAAAAATAATAAACAAAATTAACTAGATAGAAAAACAAATACGAAATAATATAGAAATATAAGAAATTTTTTTTTAGTAAAATTAAATAAAGCGAAAATAAAATAAAAGTAAATAAAAATAGAAATCCCAATAAAATTTAAAAACTATCAATTAACCGTGTTGGAGGTCCCCGGCAATGGCGCCAAAAACTTGTTGGAGAAATATGTGACTACTTCTACCACTTAGGCAGTGTACCTAATCGTTTTGCGGGATAGTGGATTCGTGGGGTTGTCGTACTCTTGGGGACCTCGCTGTGGATAACTGATAGTGGATTAAATTTACTGAGACTTCTAGTAAATAGATTTTATCGTTTTTTAAGGAGAAGAAATAATTACAAACTTAACTTAAACAAAATAATTAAAATAATAATAAAAATAAAATAAAATAGAAATTATAAATTTTTTGTGTTTTTAAGAACATCCCAGGTTGTTCTGCTCACCTATTTTATCAATTATATTAATGTAAACTTTACCACTTAAGTAATAAACTCAGAAACTATAAATAATTCGTTGACGACTAAATCTAACGAACCCTAACCAGTTGCTAGAACTAGCAGCAGACTAATGCTCTAATCCGGACACAACCAATCGCATAAAGGACAACTTCTATTTGAGACTAATTAACCTATAGGCCGGATCAGGCTTCTAGCTGTTAATCAGGTTTATCTTCCCACGTCTTGTTATCTATCTCAGCTCTCGCATGTTGATTAGAAAACTACAAATATTGCTTTTAATAATTGATCAGAGAATTAAAGCAGATGAATAACTGGAATTAAACTATTACTTTAGATAAAATCATAGTGGAAAGCTTAACATAACATAATTATATAAAATAGGCTCGCATCCCAAACCTGGGAGGGCTTGAGTTTATTAATTAAACATAACTATATATAAACAACGTTTTAACAAAATAAGAGAAAGGGTAGAGAAAACTCCAGCTAGCAAGTTGACTCTGAATCCTAGCTCCGCCTCTGTATCCACGTCGTACTAATAATAATACTAATTAATGGCAGTGATGTGGTATGGTGGAAAAACAAATAAAAATGGAGAAAATGGGGAGAAGAGAAATGGATGTGGTTGTACGTGGTGAGCGAGCGTGGTGAGCGAGTGTGGTGGACAGGCGTGGTGAACGGTGAGCTTTGGATTTTAGAAGGGATGCCTAATACTGAGGATGGGCGTTGGTTTTTATAGGCAGAAGAAATGGGAAGCAGACAAGAGAGCAGTCAGGATGGTGCAGTCGGTGTGATTAAATGGCGGTGGAGTTGGTGAGCAGATCGTGGGCAGCAGCAATCACAGAGGCGGCGTCACGCGTGCACAAATTAAGGTGGGCGCCGAAGGAGTATGCAATTAATGAAGAGCAATTCGAGTGCGGCGCCGCAAAGGAGGAAGGTAGAAGAAAACTGTTCCCGTCGAAATCTGTCGAAATCTGGATCTGGCGCGTTTTTTAGACACGTCCGCGCCCTGTCCGCGTCCTGTCCGCGCCCTGTCCGCGTCCTGTCCGCGTCCTGTTTTCTTAGACACGTCCGCGCCCTGTCCGCGTGTGCGTCCGCGCCATATTCATGCGGACGTGTGTGTGTCTGCGCTGTCTTCTTGTCCGCTTCTATGTCCGCTTCGATTCCAGGTGGACGTGCCTTGTCCGCCTCCTGTGTCCACGCAATAGTCAGGCGGTCGTCTCATGCGATATTATATATATATACGAGTATACTCCAATCTTCAATCGGCTCCCGATTCTTCGTTATAAGTCCGTTTTACTCGCCGTTTGTTGCGTTAGAAAGCTCATGAGATTATCTATTCATTTACATGGCTTTTTCCTACATTTAACACATAAAATATATCAATTCTTATCAAAACATAAATCTAGGAAAAATGTAAGATAAGTGAGAAATACGACACAAATTGCTATGAAAATAGGAAGAATTAAAGTCCTAAAAGTAGATGTATTTCTCGCTTATCAGGCAGTGGGACATAGAGGAGTCCCGTGTCTAGAGGACCTGAGCGCCTGCGGGATTGGAATGTGTATTGCATCGCTTTGGGGATTGCCTTGCATTGTATGTATGTATAAATTTGGTAAAGAGGAACCAGATGGTCGGTAGTAGTGCGGATCGGAGTAATTATTGTACATTGGTATGGTATGGAAAGGAGAAACCTTGAGTAACTGATTTGGGATTAGTAAGGAGGAAGAACGTATGGCTGTGGTATTGGACACGTAAGAATGAGTAAGCATTGTAAACCTATAACCTCGAACAACTTTGAGGACAAAGTTCTTAAGGGGGGGTAGATTGAAATACCCCGAACTTAAATATAGGGATTAAAATTAATCTAATACGTATTTAAGGGCCTAAGGGTACCTAATTAATACTGGTAAGGAAAAATAAATCCAAAAGAATAAATAAACGCTTAAAAAGCGGAAAACGCTAAATAAGCGTTTAAATAACCATAGGAGGTATGAGACCTCGGTTAGAGTATTATATGGATTCCAAAGGTTTAATAAGACCTAAATAATATATGGGAACGACTCCTGAAGAAAACGGATCCTTAAAACGGATTAAAGTCACTAACGAACCTTAAAACGTGTTTTTCGAGGTAACCGGGAAAACGTGACTTTAAGCGGGTCAAATAGACTCGTAACAATTTTGTCAACTAAATAATCATTAATAAAATAGTAGTGAAGCTTTAGAACCAATAAAATCAATAAAACGAGAAGTTAGTAAAAATTATCAAAACGGGAAGTTGTGGGGTAGAAACATAAATAACCCAAACTTATGTGTCCAATATTGTAAATAGAATTTTAGAAACCCATAAGGGCTGTGTGTTGTCCGATGGGGACTCTCCCCTCACACTCCCTCACACTCTCCTCTTATTAATAAAAGACAAAAACAATAAAGTAAAACACTCTCCTCACTTTATTCACTCACCACTCTCTCTCTATCTCTATTCTCTCTTTCTGACGTGAACACACTCACCCTCACTCTCTTTTTTCTTCTTCTTCTACCTCTCAACCGACTTCCATGGGTGAAATAAGAGAACCCACACAAACCTCTCTTCTCTCCTCTTGTAACCCCCTCAAATCTTCCAAAAATTATAAAAAGTATACCATTGGAATCCTCTTATCAAGAGCTACATTTCCATCCTTTCAAAATTCGAAAACCAACATTTTCGTTTTTATGGGTATGTCCCATTTGGAGCTTCAAGGCCACCATTAGAAGGCCCTCATTCTCCTTGTTCTATTGAGGTAAAAATATTATTAAAAACTCCATCTTTTTCTAGCCTCAAGGGCAAAACAAAAATGTATACTAAAACACTTGCTTGCTTCTTTATGCTAGCCGATTTTGGCCTTGTTGGTGGAGTTGGAATTTTGTTCTTGAGCCACTCCGAACTTCACTTACACCCTTGCAAGGTAAGGAATTTTCTAAACCCTAAAACCCACATTAAAAGCTTAAATAATGTTAGGGTTAAATTTTAGTATTGAATGGTGTATTTAAGAATGGATTGTGATGTTAGATTGGTTGAGAGACTAAAACCGGTAGAGAGAAGGAAGGAGGAAGAAGCAAGAAGAACAAAGAAAATCTAGAAGAAAAACAAGGTAATTAAACTCACCCTTGTGTAGTCTTGTATATGTATGTGTAACAGATTTAGAAGTTTGAAATGAGTAATGGAAATGGTATTGTGTAGTAATGTATTGTGCAGGAGAATCTAAGTGCTTAAAACCGTTGAAAGACATGTAAAATGTATTGAAACTTAGTTGGGTATTGGGTTGTTGAGTGCAGGAATTTTTAGTAGTGTTTAGTATTGGTAATTGTGTATGGGAGCTTGTATATTGATGTTATGTATAAACAGGTGAGATGATGTTAATGTGTGAGGAAACATTGTGGTGAGAGTGTATAAAATATAGGGGAGACAATGGCAAAATTTGCCTAGGATTATAACACTTAGTGAACCAGAAACTAGGTGACTAATAGGTGTTGTAACAGATTTTGATAGAGAAAGATAAAGGGGTAGATTGGGGGAGATAGATATGTATTGTGATGTACTAGGAACTCTAGAAATGACATTAGAATAGGTAGTTAGAGAAAGGGAGAGTAAGTGTCAAAATCTGTAGCAAAGTGTATTAATATGCATTGGAGAAGTTAGGAAGGATTAGTGTGCAAGAATTGGTAAAAAGAGTGTTGGACTTGGGTATAGGTACTGCAATGGCTTGGAAATGTATTTGGGATGCAAAGGATGGTATTGGTAGTAGGAGTATTGAGTGTAAAAAGTTAGAACAAAAATCTGTAGCATTGAAGGATGGAAATCTGTGGTAAGTGTGGAAAAGAAGTGATGAAATTGAGTAAGTTGATTGATGGATTTAGTAAAGAATTTGGTGGATGAACTAAGGCAATTTGGAGGGCCTAGGTAGTGTTTAAACATGTGGGATTACATGTAAGAAGATTGGAGAAACAATGGGTAAAGTATAGAACTGAAAACAGAAGTAAAAATGCAAATACTGGGCCGGACCGAACTTGCGACCGGACTTGCAAGTTCGGTCGAGCCCAGATTTACAAAGACGGGAATATTTCTGGAATGGACCGAACTTGCGACCGGACTTGCAAGTTCGGTCGGACCAGAAAAATTCTCCCGTCAGTAACCTTCTGGAATGGACCGAACTTGCGACCGGACTTGCAAGTTCGGTCGGCCAGAAAAATTTCCGTCGAGTAGGCTACTGGAATGGACCGACCTTGCGACCGGACTTGCAAGGTCGGTCGGGCTAAAATTTTCACATACGAAACTTACTGGAATGGACCGACCTTGGGACCGGACTTGCAAGGTCGGTCGGCCCTGTAATTCTCCAGCGTAATTCCTTACTGACTTGGACCGAACTTGCGACCGGACTTGCAAGTTCGGTCGAGTCATACAAAAAAAAATAATTTAACTAAATTAATAATTATATATATATATATATAATATATATATATATATATATGTATATGTATACCCACCTATACATATGTGCATATATAGGTAAGTAAACCATTGTTAAGTAATTAGGAGTAAGTAAATAAAATGTAAGTATTGTAATGCAAGACTTAGTAAGTATGGATTAGTAAACGTAAGAGTAATCGGGTCAAGTTAATGATAGATAGATTAATCATTCAACTGTATGTATATATAATAGGATTTGATTTGTGAACACCGGAGGAACGTTGGGATACAAGTACAACGGTGAAAGGTATGATTTCTTCATGCCCTGTATCCTAATCTGGTTACCCCGATTTGTGTGCTTATTTGATCACCTAAATAAGATAAATACATGAATCGGACTATATTGCACTTACCTGTGCTTGACTTATGTGGTTCTTGATATTTATTGTCTTGAACACTAGTTTGTATAATTCATGAAATATATGAATGATGATGAATGGTATTCGAATCTGGTATTGTACTTAAGTATTGTATTGTATCTTGAATAAATGAGTATTGAGCAATGTATTTGTGTATGTGGCTTGTATGAATGACTTCTGCTAATTCCTAACTACCTAACTCCTAACTTAAGTGAGTAAACCGGAATGAGTAGAAGTCTGATATAGCTTTGGCCACGCGTGAGGATGCGGAGTCACAAGAGGTTGGCTGCAATTCCTGACTCTTAAACTGGTCTGCGGCCCAAATCCCTTAGATGGGTAGCATCCCGGATTGGTGAGTCAAGTAAATCCCGGAGGTGGGACGGAGTAGTCCCCAGGGCCGGAGGTCCCAACGACTTAACTTGAGTAAGAGTAAGAGTAAGTAAGTATGGATCCGTAAGTATGTATGCGTATGAGTATTTATGCGTATGTATGAAGTAACGAGTAAAAGAGTAATCTCCACCCGATTAACCCGGGTGGACCAATGAAGCTAACAAGAATTGTATATTGTGTATGTAATGTGTATGTGTAATTCGGAAAAAGGTAAGTATGTATTGAATGGTTTATGTTGTACTCCTTGTATGTAATGAAGTGTATGTATGTGTGTATGTCTTGCGTAATGTATTGAGATATTATGTATAAAAGCATGTATGCATGTATGTTTGAATGAAATCAACTGCATGTATTCGACCAAGTGGTCGGCGTACCCTCACTAGTACGCGGGGGTATGCGGTTATCATGCGCAGCGAAAGCTGACCCCCTAGGGGGAACGTTTTTAGTGTGCAGGTACCGAAGCGGATGTGGTCAAGGTAAGAGACCGGAGGCACACCCTTGTATTTAGAAGCAAGTAGCTTGTGAGGAACGGGTAGTAAGTAGTCTCTTAGTGAGTACGTATGAACTTGGAAGAGGTAGTATAATTGTATAAGGATCCTAGTAGACTCGGTTAAGCATATTGTATTGTATGGATTATGGAGGAGTAAGTATGAATGGAGCATTGTTGTATTTGATTGATGAATGGAGTATGTATTATAGAAGTGTAGTACTCGGGATTCCGGTCCATCAGACCGATGCTGTATGTAGAAGTAGTAGCCTTGTTAGTCACGTGGGTGACTGACGACATTGTATCACCCACTGTATGTAAGTATGTATCCGCTGCGTGTATCTGATGTGTAAGGAGATTGGACGGCAAGCATTGTATTAATGGTAGGGGTGTTACAATACAACTCCTAGATGTTTTACTTCCACTAGGTTACACATCGGTCTCATGCCGATTCACTCATCGCATTTCCAATAATCAGTTTCATACCGAGCCACAAATCACATAGTACGGAGTTTTCTACTCCTTCTATCTGAAATCTCTCATCGGAGCTACAAGATAGACCTACTTGAACTCTCAAATCGGAGCTAACAAGCTAGGCGTTTATTTGTCTAATGTTCGCAATGTTGGAGAGACTAAAACCGGTAGAGAGAAGGAAGGAGGAAGAAGCAAGATGAACAAAGAAAATCTAGAAGAAAAACAAGGTAATTAAACTCACCCTTGTGTAGTCTTGTATATGTATGTGTAACAGATTTTAGAAGTTTGAAATGAGTAATGGAAATGGTATTGTGTAGTAATGTATTGTGCAGGAGAATCTAAAAGCTTAAAACCGTTGAAAGACATGTAAAATGTATTGAAACTTAGTTGGGTATTGGGTTGTTGAGTGCAGGAATTTTTAGTAGTGTTTTAGTATTGGTAATTGTGTATGGGAGCTTGTATATTGATGTTATGTATAAACAGGTGAGATAATGTTAATGTGTGAGGAAACATTGTGGTGAGAGTGTATAAAATATAGGGGAGACAATGGCAAAATTTGCCTAGGATTATAACACTTAGTGAACCAGAAACTAGGTGACTAATAGGTGTTGTAACAGATTTTGATAGAGAAAGATAAAGGGGTAGATTGGGGGAGATAGATATTGTATTGTGATGTACTAGGAACTCTAGAAATGACATTAGAAAAGGTAGTTAGAGAAAGGGAGAGTAAGTGTCAAAATCTGTAGCAAAGTGTATTAATATGCATTGGAGAAGTTAGGAAGGATTAGTGTGCAAGAATTGGTAAAAAGAGTGTTGGACTTGGGTATAGGTACTGCAATGGCTTGGAAATGTATTTGGGATGCAAAGGATGGTATTGGTAGTAGGAGTATTGAGTGTAAAAAGTTAGAACAAAAATCTGTAGCATTGAAGGATGGAAATCTGTGGTAATTGTGGAAAAGAAGTGATGAAATTGCGTAAGTTGATTGATGGATTTAGTAAAGAATTTGGTGGATGAACTAAGGCAATTTGGAGGGCCTAGGTAGTGTTTAAACATGTAGGATTACATGTAAGAAGATTGGAGAAACAATGGGTAAAGTATAGAACTGAAAACAGAAGTAAAAATGCAAATACTGGGCCAGACCGAACTTGCGACCGGACTTGCAAGTTCGGTCGAGCCCAGATTTACAAAGACGGGAATATTTCTGGAATGGACCGAACTTGCGACCGGACTTGCAAGTTCGGTCGGACCAGCAAAATTCTCCCGTCAGTAACCTTCTGGAATGGACCGAACTTGCGACCGGACTTGCAAGTTCGGTCGGCCAGAAAAATTTCCATCGAGTAGGCTACTGGAATGGACCGACCTTGCGACCGGACTTGCAAGGTCGGTCGGGCTAAAATTTTCACATACGAAACTTACTGGAATGGACCGACCTTGGGACCGGACTTGCAAGGTTGGTCGGCCCTGTAATTCTCCAGCGTAATTCCTTACTGACTTGGACCGAACTTGCGACCGGACTTGCAAGTTCGGTCGAGTCATACAAAAAAAAATTTAATTTAACTAAATTAAATAATAGTTATATATATATATATGTATACCCACCTATACATATGTGCATATATAGGTAAGTAAACCATTGTTAAGTAATTAGGAGTAAGTAAATAAAATGTAAGTATTGTAATGCAAGACTTAGTAAGTATGGATTAGTAAACGTAAGAGTAATCAGGTTAAGTTAATGATAGATTGATTAATCATTCAACTGTATGTATATATAATAGGATTTGATTTGTGAACACCGGATGAACGTTGGGATACAAGTACAACGGTGAAAGGTATGATTTCTTCATGCCCTGTATCCTAATCTGGTTACCCCGATTTGTGTGCTTATTTGATCACCTAAATAAGATAAATGCATGAATCGGACTATATTGCACTTACCTGTGCTTGACTTATGTGGTTCTTGATATTTATTGTCTTGAACACTAATTCATGAAATGTATGAATGATGATGAATGGTATTCGAATCTGGTATTGTACTTAAGTATTGTATTGTATCTTGAATAAATGAGTATTGAGCAATGTATTTGTGTATGTGGCTTGTATGAATGACTTCTGCTAATTCCTAACTACCTAACTCCTAACTTAAGTGAGTAAACCGGAATGAGTAGAAGTCCGATATAGCTTCGGCCACGCGTGAGGATGCGGAGTCACAAGAGGTTGGCTGCAATTCCTGACTCTTAAACTGGTCCGCGGCCCAAATCCCTTAGATGGATAGCATCCCGGATTGGTGAGTCAAGTAAATCCCGGAGGTGGGACGGAGTAGTCCTTAGGGCCGGAGGTCCCGACGACTTAACTTGAGTAAGAGTAAGAGTAAGTAAGTATGGATCTGTAAGTATGTATGAGTATGAGTATGTATGCATATGTATGAAGTAACGAGTAAAAGAGTAATCTCCACCCGATTAACCCGGGTGGACCAATGAAGCTAACAAGAATTGTATATTGTGTATGTAATGTGTATGTGTAATTCGGAAAAAGGTAAGTATGTATTGAATGGTTTATGTTGTACTCCTTGTATGTAATGAAGTGTATGTATGTGTGTATGTCTTGCGTAATGTATTGAGATATTATGTATAAAAGCATGTATGCATGTATGTTTGAATGAAATCAACTGCATGTATTCACCAAGTGGTCGGCGTACCCTCACTAGTACGCGGGGTATGCGGTTATCATGCGTAGCGAAAGCTGACCCCCTAGGGGGAACGTTTTTAGTGTGCAGGTACCGAAGCAGATGTGGTCAAGGTAAGAGACCGGAGGCACACCCTTGTATTTAGAAGCAAATAGCTTGTGAGGAACGGGTAGTAAGTAGTCTCTTAGTGAGTACGTATGAACTTGGAAGAGGTAGTATAATTGTATAAAGATCCTAGTAGACTCGGTTAAGCATATTGTATTGTATGGATTATGGAGGAGTAAGTATGAATGGAGCATTGTTGTATTTGATTGATGAATGGAGTATGTATTATAGAAGTGTAGTACTCGGGATTCCGGTCCATCAGACCGATGCTGTATGTAGAAGTAGTAGCCTTGTTAGTCACGTGGGTGACTGACGACATTGTATCACCCACTGTATGTAAGTATGTATCCGCTGCGTGTATCTGATGTGTAAGGAGATTGGACGGCAAGCATTATATTAATGGTAGGGGTGTTACAATACAACTCCTAGATGTTTTACTTCCACTAGGTTACACATCGGTCTCATGCCGATTCACTCATCGCATTTCCAATAATCAGTTTCATACCGAGCCACAAATCACATAGTACGGAGTTTTCTACTCCTTCTATCTGAAATCTCTCATTGGAGCTACAAGATAGACCTACTTGAACTCTCAAATCGGAGCTAAAAAGCTAGGCGTTTATTTGTCTAATGTTCGCAATGTTTGCGTAAATAATCGGAACTAGGGTAAGAACACT